>JAAAKQ030016771.1:13391-26844 GCA_010016005.3 Zanna intricata
TATAATTTTTTTTTTTTATAGTAACATCATGTCATATATTTGATAACTTGATATTTTTGCTTCTCATATTTAAATAAGAAACGTGGGGCAAAAGTATTGTTGCATCTGTAAAATGAGATCTCAAAATGTTTTAAAACTTATAAAATTTACAAAAAAATAGCGATACAATTGATTTTATATCGATAAAAACTATTAAAATGTATGATTTGTGTACTTTTCTCTTTAATTACATTCACGGTAAAAGTCTGTACTGTAATTCCCTAACATTGAAGTATTTGTATACTTGTAAGTCAGTTGCAAACTTTCTCCCTCATTATATTATTTCATTAAAATATATTTTATTTTGTTTCTTATTGTGATTATAAAGTGACAGCTAAAAGGACTTGTAAACAATTATAGTCCTACCATTTTTATCATGATAAAAAACCTGTTCTAATGATGTCTTAATTACCACCTTTTCAACTTGATTGCTATCCTTTAGAGCAATGAAAAGTTACTAACATGTGATTAGTGCCATGTTCAAAGAAAATGCAAGTATTATGATATTAATAAAATAGTTTGTATAATATGTATATATATATATATATATATATATATATATAGAAATGGAGTATTTGAATATGAAATGTTCTGAATGTAGCTCAATATTTGCTGAAATTTTGACTCTGTTCATGTTAAATCTGTTAAGGTATTGAGCATGAATTGTCTTTGCTAATATATTTTTAAAAAATGAATAAATAAATACTGAATCAAACATCCTTAATATAACCCAAAAATGTAACTTATAAAAAAACTGCACACATTGCATTTTCACTATTACTGTACCGGGTGAGCAACTCTAAAATCAACTCAATCTAGGCTAAACACTGTGTTGTGTCTGTGTCATTAACATCTTATGGATGAAATAAAAAATAAAAACTTAAATTCTGTATTTATATTAGCAAATGTTAAAATATTTACCATATTTTTCCAGAAAATGTTCAAGTGAGTGCCTTGCGTAGTGATGCATTTTTATGTTCAAGTCATCATATTGAGAGTCACAACAAAACTCTATCTATCAAATAGCTTCAAAGAAAATAATTGCCCTGACAAATCTGGGGAATACGGCCTTCTGACAGTTCATTCTACAATTACCAAAACAGCTCACTCTACACTAATTATCTCATTATGAAATGGATGTCAATGCTGAAATATTGATAAAGATTTTTAGTCATCCAATACCTGATGTTGTGCGAATTAACGCTCAGATAAATGAAACCATGCCTTGTCTGGCATGAAATACAGTATTTTTAACATTTAAAGTGATGGATAGTCTGTCTGCTCATCAACACTGCTTTTTAGAAGCCAGTCACAATAAGTAAGATGTTTATTCTCTTCTCTTAAGAACAGTCTATTCATAGCAATTACAGAATATAGTTTCAAATTTAATTCATGAAGAATCAATCGTATGGCCAGATGAATATTTTAATCACTTCATTTTGATAACTTGCATATAAATTTTTTCAAACTTGCAGAAATTCTTATTCTTCTTCGGCTATGGCCTCTGGAGTCCTAATGGAAGAAAGGTTGACTACTTTGTTTTGATTTTACTGACCTTATTGTACGCGATTTTTAACCAGATTGTGAATTTTGCTCTTTGTTGGGATACTGGCATTTGAGAGTTTTTTGACGAATATTTGACACATTTCTTGAAAGGATCCGCTTTAAAACTTAATTATAAGCTTATAAACTTAGGGTTGCTATAAGCTTCCACTGTAGCAACTCTTTTCTCAATCAAATAAAGCATTTTAGATAAAACACTACTGTTACTTTTCCATAAAATTGCCATTCAGTTCTAAGCACTTTTTGTAACGTTGCACCAGTTTTTTTAACCCCTCAGCATAGAAGTTCGCCAGCTGGGAATTGAACCAGTTAACAACAGCAGTCATGAGTTCCTCGTCATTTTCAAACTGTTGTCCACCAAGCCACTTTTTCAAATGCAAGAAGAGGAAGTAGTTGCTAAGTGCAAGTCAAGACTCTATGGTGGGTGGTCAAAAAGTTCCCAATGAAAATCTTGAATCTTCTTGGTTAAGGCAGCAGTATGAGGACGGATGTTGACATGAAGGAGGATTATGCATGACAACAATTTCCCAACATCGATAGTTGTTGATTTTGGATTGCACATCTCAGTTTGGTGAGCATTTCACAGTTCACATCACCTATAATTGTTAATTGACATTCCATTAAATCAACCAAAATGATGCCCTTTTCATCCCAAAAATAGTAGCCAGCATTTTACGGCTTGAGTATGAAAATTGCTTAACTTCTTTGGTTTTGGGGAACTTGAATGGTGCCACTGCATTGACTATTGTTTTGATTCTGCATTGGTTTGCGTTGGTTTGGATATCCATGTTTCATTGCCCATAACAATGTGAGAAAACAAATCATCTCCATCTTCTTGATAGTAGACCAAAAACGCTTATCCACTGCACTTTCTTTGTTCTTTGTGTTGGTTGGTGCCTATTTGTGGTAACCACCTTGCACATAATTTGTGATATCCAAGCTTTTCTATGACAGTCGTCTATATATAAAGGTGCATCCAACATGCAAAAACTCATTAGCCAGAGCACTAATTGTCAATTGCCAATCACATTGCAATTTTTGGTTCACTTGTTCAACAATTTCATCAATCTGAATACTGTGCCTGCCACTCCGCTCTTCGTCATGCACATTTATGCGATCATTTTTAAAATCTCGACACCATTGTCTAACCTTTCCTTCACTTATTACTGTAGGTCCATACAGTAGGCACAACTCCTTATAAATTTCAGCAGCTGAAGATCCTTTTACACACAAAGATTGAATCACAGTGTGCATTTCATGACTGGCAGAAGAAAGGATTGTTGCAAACATTATGATCTGCATTCACCGGCAGGCATACAACTACTGATTCAAAACAACTGCATTGGCATCATAAATAAATGATAGATGATCTTGCATGTGAAACTGTGTTCAGACCTGCTAATATTTAAATATAAATTGATAGCCCTTACTTTATGAATATGCTTTGTAAATAAGTGATTTTTAAGCCAGCTCGGTTCAGTTTCAAGTTGCTCACTCTATATAACAAATGTCATCAGCTGTAATGAAATTATATTGTCTTTTGCACATACTAACATATAACTTAGAGGTATAAAAGTGTTGTATGAAATTTGAACAGTATAGTGGTAGTACATTACAGTGTTTAATGTAAGATGTTGAGTTATATGAAGAAAACCAATACTTGATTAGGTACAATGGTACTTTTCATGAGAAATGTAGAAGTTTATTAGATAAATGGTTGGTAAAAAGGAACAGTATCATTAGTTAACCGTGAAACAAGCTGATGGACAGATATGGTGGTTAACTGTCCACCACTACTATTCATTTATAGAAACTCATTCATTTTTTTTTTTTTTTAACCTCCGGTACCACCGTCAAGGTATATCTTCAGAGGATGAGATGAATGAATTGTAGCGTGTGTGAAAAATGCCATGCCTGACTGGGATTCGAACCCGGGAAACTCATTCATACATTATAATGTGATTGTCCTTATAAATTCATTCTGTGGTTAAGAATTATGCATATCTAATATTATTTTTAATAAAGCAAGAAAGTACTCTTTGAAAAATGATTTATTTCACTTCATAAGATAAAAGTATTCTTTGTGCATTATTTTAATAAGGACCTTTTTCTTAAAAAATGCAAACTGATAACACTGTAACTATAAATTAATGTCTCCTATCATGACACTTATATAACTGTAAACAAATCTTTTCATCATAATTCAGTGTTAAAAAATTATCATAAAATGAAATTAGAATATTAAATCTTCTTAATTTTTTTCTGCTTGAAATCCCATGAAAAGTGCAGTTATGTTATAGTGCACATTCTTACACATACATATCTTCTGCTCCAGTAATCTATTAACAATGGTACTAATAAAGTATAAAATATATGTGTGTATCTACTTCCTGCGTTGAATTTATCACATTCTGTCATAATTTCATATGAACCAGTAACACGATAAAAACAAATAACCAAAACTGTTAATTCAGAATAATAAGTTTTTCATTATAGTTTATTCTTTTTTATTATTTAATTAATTTAAAATAAAAAAAGTTGTAGTTTTCAGCTAACCTAAAAAATTTAAAATAAAAAATTGGAATTTAAATATTTTTTTTTATAAAAATGAATATATTGCTTCAATTTTTGGACTGAAAATCCTTGAAATTAAATAGTGACTAGAAAATCAGACTATTTAGATATTATTAATTATTTCATAAATTTTTATTACAAGCTTCATATATAACATACATGTACATGTGATCATAATGGAAGGGCTGTGTATTTTATCTTCTTAATTTCCTCATAATTTACATTTTTTACTATTTATTAAGCAGAAAAGAGGTCCTGACTTTGCCAACTTCGTTTAAATTAAGAAATGATTCAATTCAACTGTATTATTGTATTCATTCTTCAGTTTGCAGTGCATGCAGAAATAGTAAAATAACTTTTTTGACTCGCTTCCTTTCTTTTAAAGATATTTTGAAAGTTTGATATTTTCAGAGCAAAATGAATGTTATTTATATAAATGCAGATTTATAAGTCTATAAGAAACTATCTGTTATGTTAATTCTTTTGAATTATTGTCAGGTTTTTTTACTATTTTACAGTATCTCAGCAGCTGATTACTTCAATAACAGAGCAGTTAATGCGAGCTGCTGACAGTGTCATACAGTTACATAAGCGACTAGAGACTGAATCACAGAATGTCGATCAGGTTGAAAGAGAAGCATTACTTGGAGGTCTTAAGGGGGCTGCCTTAGAAGCGCAGAAGAAACTTGGATTTGTTGATCCACAGTCAAATAGCGAAGGCATCGAACAAAAATTACAAGAAGCTCTCACTACGACGTCAGATGGGAGTGGTGATGTAGTTTCAATGATGCAACAATATTCAGACATTCTTGTTTCTCTTGTTCAGCAAAGAATGACAAAAGAGTCAAAAAAATGAGTTAGATTAAATAAATATTAAAATTATTCTAAATGCTTAATTCAGTTGTTATTTTAAAATCAATTTATTTATCTGATAGTCACCTCATGTATGTACTTAATACTTTTATCAGTAAGTACAAATTATTTCAGTATTAAAATGTTTATTCAGAACTTTTAGATATTTGTTATGTCAATATTATTGTTTTTGTTTTGTTTTTTTTTTTTTTAGTATTATTATTACAATTAATATTCATTAAAAATATTTGTTTGTTACTGTATATTGATTATTACTATTACCTTAAGGATACCTACACTAATTTAGAAGTAGATTTAAATTACTTATGTTGCTTAACTTAGTAAGTCTGTACAAATACTTAATAGGGAATGTATCTTCTCGGTTGTAAATAAATTATTATTTTATATTAAAGCTGATGGGATTTATATATTTTTGCACTAGAAAATAAATTTTTGTTATAATACACAAGCGTAATTTGTATTTATATTAAGCTTGTATTTAAATGCATTGTAAATACAAATATTTATCATATAAATATTAAGTAATACTTTATCATAGTTCTTCAAGATTAAGTAACTTTAATCTTGAAAGAATTTTTAAAAACTTACGAATTTAAAATTTGTGTATTTCTGTTTTATTATTACAATTTATATTTTAACAATTTATGGTATAATATTATTTCTCATGGTATCGTAGTTATTTTTTAAATATATTTATTTACAGTGTAAGTTATCAGGCTGGTTTGAACCTCTCTAGTATTATTATAAATTACTACCAACATGCTGATGTGTTATTTTTTCAGTAATGTTATTTTATTTTTAGTCGCTAAAGTATCTTTTTAATTTTCTATTTAGAATCCATATTTTTATATATATTATACTACGTTTTATGATTCTGTGATTAGTTATGAAATAATTGATTTTTTTGTACATGTTATTAAGTGCTCTTTGCTTTTAATTTTGTGTATATCTCTGCAGTACTTCGGTGATTTGTTTTTGCCTCATTTTTTGTACTTATATAATGGCTTTTTAATATAAACTAAAAAAAAAAATTATTGATATTTACGGATGGCATTATCATAATTTTTTAAACATATTTATGAAGTACTATTTTTATTTTAAAGTGTTAATTTTACTTTGAATATATTAATGTTCTATGGCAAATAAAAACTTAACATATATTTTTATTCACTGGATTCATTTAATATAAATTTTTTTTAATACGTACTGGCTGACAGTTTTACTGTAATTTAAAATTCTATTTTTGCTTATAGACTGCAGATTGGAGCAAACAATTTTGATAATCAATATCATGTTTATTAGCGTCACAGTTTGGAACTTGTTAAAAAAATTTTCAGGCCTTTTTCAGTCTAATACCTTCATATCTTAATAAACTACAACATATATTGGCTAAATTATTACCTACCAATTCCAATGTATTTTTTTTTAAATGTTGCATAAGAACAAAGAATCTAGTTTGAATAAGATTTAGTGCCTTCCCAGATCTGGCAGCAGATCAAAAGTCATGGCTACCGTGTTACATCTGACACTTGTAAGCTGTCATAACTATAAATCAGCAGTTAAGAGTTTTTAAATTTTTTCTTGTTTAACCCTAACTATTGAATAAATATTTTTACTTTCCGTTCTTCCCAGTTATTTGTAAGGCTAATTCCTGAGAATGATCGGTCATCTTTTGAAGGAAACGCAAAAGTGCTTGCTTATCCTTATCTAGTTATAAGCAATTAAAGCTTTTTACTCTTTCTATTCATTAACAGTTTTTGTTACTATAATGCCATCAAAGACACTAAATTAATTTCTGTAATTCTATAGGGGAAAATTTTAATCAGTTAGAATTAAATTTTATTGTACTGATCAAGTCAGTGTTTAAAGAATAAATCATTTGTGGTTTCTGTTTTAGATTCATTATTGTAAATTTTCTAAATATTGAATACCAATTTTTTTCGTAATAGATGTACTCTACTTACTAGCTACTTTCAGTGTCAGTTATGTTTTATGACTTGTATTTTATGTACCTAAATGACTGGGTTTTCTCTCCACTCTTATGGTAGATAATTCTTTTTAAATTTTCTGCATGTATATATATATATATATATATATATATACACTCACATATATATATAATTACTCTTCTAGTACACATCTGTTTATTGTAATTACATAACTTATATGTATATCATAAATACGTTTAACTTTGAATTAGTTGTTAATTAAGATATAATATAATACAGAGAAATCATTTGAATATTTTATGTGTGAATTGATGATTGTGTGGTGTTGCAGTGGTTTTACTTTTTACTTTTTTATCATATCTTCTAATTTAAGAATTTTTGATTTATTGTTAAAAAGAAAATGTTGCTTGGTGTGAATTATATTTATACAAATCCTTTATCTTCAACTTATGAAAATACTTGGTTCAAAAAGCCACTTTGTTGGTTTGAAATGATTTACGTTAAAAACTTTGATTATCAGTCAGCAATCAGGATCGGCACTATGACTGTTATGAGAACAGCTGGGTAACAAGATTGTTATTTTAGAATCTAAGAGGTTATGTAACAAAAAAAAAAATACTTTGCCATTTTAATCTTTATAAATTTGAATTTTTATTATTTTATTATAAAAACAATTTTAGAAGTTCTTAGAAAATATCTTTTATAAAAGATTTTTTAGAAAATATCTTAGAAGTTTGTTCAAAATAGTATTTATATATTTATTTTATATAAATATCTTTTGTTCAAAACCTTTCTTTTGTTTCGTATAAATATTTACTGTTTACATGGTGCTTGTTTCTTGTAGCTATGAAAGTACCCAATAACTAAGAGTATATTTTTTGAATTATCCAATCAAACAGGTTCAAATTCTATCATAATTTAAAACAAAATTATTAACATTTGTCAATTTTTAGGTAGTAATTCATCCTCTTTACTGAAATTTTTCTCTATTAAGAATATTTTAATAAATATAGAAAAGCTGGCCAACATTTTAAGAGATATTTGATTGAATAGTTTGTAGGTTTTCTGGGCAAAAGAATATAGCTTGTTAAATTAAAAAAAATATATATATTTGCTCTTAATCCAATTATATAAAACATAATAGCATATATATATAAAATGACTTATCAAAAAGTTTTTTCTACTGCATATCAAATCAAGTTTAACTCAATTTTCAATTGACCAACATTTTAAAAGATATTTGATTGATTGAATAGTTTGTAGGTTTTTTGGGCAAAAGAATATAGCTCGTTAAATTTTAAAAAAAATATTTGCTCTTAACCCGATTTTATAAAACATAATAGCATATATAAGATTACTTATCAAAAAGTTTTTTCTACTGCATATCAAATCAAGTTTCATTTAACTCAATTTTTGATTGAACATAATTCTAAATCTTCTATATCTGTCGTGAGTCTGTGTATGTTTGAAAAAAAATTATATTTTTTAAATGTACTATGTAGTTTTAGTTAGTTATAAAACAACTTTATATTGATTTTACTGTATTATTATTTTCTAAATTCAAATATATTATTGCAATTAAAAGTTAATTTCCTGCTCGGCAGAGTCACTTGAACCTTGCAGCAGCCAACCAGGTTGTTAGGCAGGTCAGTTCTAATGTTGAGTTACAATTAATTTTTGATCGGCATAGTTGAAGCTACACAAAGTTTATACTTCTTTTTACCTTAGAACAAGAATGTTATTCCAGTTGTCAGAATTGTTAACTATCATATGATTAAATATGCTATGAAGTTAAGTTTGAGAGTAACTTTCAAATAGACTGTCAGATATTAATAAAGTATAGATAAACTTAAATAAATAAATAAATTAGATAAATTTAGTTTATCAGTTTTACAGCTGTTGATCATCTTTAAAAAAATTTCAGATATTTTTAAGATGATTTTTAGTTTAAAAAAAGAGCACATTGTTAGAGTTGTAATTATGAAAATTCAAGAAATCCATTTAAAACACTAGATGAATTAACAGCTTCAATATTTGAAACAATTTGCTCTTGGATTTTATATGTAGTGATCAGCCAGAATATGTTCTTTGGCATCTCTTAAAACATACTATTTTTTTAAGCATACTTAAAAAACCCTCTAATGAAGTGTAAATACATTTTTAAAGGAGTCAATAAACATAATAGTGAGTAAGCCAAATTTTGTGTTTTCTTTATGTAAATCTGACGGTTCATTTCTGAGATACTTATCCTCAAACCTGATTATTTGTAGTATTTAATATGATAGTAATACCATTCAGAAAGGCATTCATTTCATATTTGATAGTGTGATTTTCTTAAAAATCATTCTCTCTTTGAAATTCTGAACAGAACTAAATTCCATAGCAGATTATTTATTATTTGTTGACCTATCATTATCAAACTTTTTTTTGCCAAAACCATTTTTGTTTATTACAATGTTTTTGTAAATGCCATTATGGAAAGTAATTTGAAATATATTTTTTTAATTATTTGTTTGGTAGTCAAAATTGATTGATAGTCAAAGTTTTACTATAATGGATGAAACAATACATTATAAATATTTTTAACCAAGAACTAATAATAAAATAATTGTATAACCGAGTTGTAAATAAATGATATAATTAGAAATAAATAACTGTGCATAAAATAATAAATAAACGAATACCAAATGACTATAGTACCATATTTAATAGAGCTTAAAATTGTAGACCTACTTAATAATTAGTAAATAATAGTAATTACTAATATATACGAATGTAAATACGTATTACAGTATGAAATGAGTTAGTAATAATTAAAATAATCCAATTCGTGTTATGGTTAGTATTCATTTATATTTTTACTTTATTTGGAACAAGGTTAGGTAAATAATGTTTGTGACTGGTTTTGAGTTTTTCATTCAAAGTTTGCAGATTGTAGACTGTGTTTTATTTATCGACTAAAATAGCTGAGAAATAAAATATTGAATACTCTGATTTGAAATTAAATAAATGTAGTATATGTACAGGCTTACATAGATTATTTTGTTAACAAAATTGATTATAATCTTTATACCCAAATATATCCTTAATAAGCATTTACTTTGTCATCCATTTATAAATACATATGTATTTATTAATTTTATTGAGTATAAATCCTTTTATCTGAACTAACCAAATTGAAAATGTTAAGGTTGTCAGAAATTTGAATTGTTTTTCGTAACGAAAATGGGAATCACAATATCTGTAAGATCTGTCAATTTAGTATGTATTTACTGCAAATATCATTTCATTGATTATTAAGCGGGTTACATCTAGTAGTATCAAAATGTTATAATTTTACCATCTATTTTTTTTTTTTTTTTTTTTTTGTAATATTTATTTATTTTATTTAAAAAGGAAGTTTATTTGTAAAGTTTATGTTTTTATCTTGTGAAAATTTTAATTGAACAGTGTTGTATTATATATATATATATGTGCTTATTTTCATCTTACAGTCCTATAACAGCCTCTTTAGTATAATCATTTTTAAATTTGTATTATGTATTTATTAAAATGATGGTATATAAATAAAATAAATTATTGTATTTTAATATAAATATGTTATTAGTAATTAAGTGTCAAAATCCTCCAAAAAAAACCTGTTTAATGCTTTTCAACCATTGATGCATTTGTAACATTTTTTAATTTAAATAGTTAAATAAAATAATAAAATAGTTTAATAAAATTCCTATATCAATTATTAGATTAAAATTGGTAACAATGTCTTTCTTTATTTATAATTTTATGCATTATTACATTCAGTTTTGTTATATATAATTGTTTTCTATAAATGCATAAATATAATAATATTAACATTAACAATGTTAAAGTTAAAATAATGTTAATGCTAAAAACATAAATAATGTTAGTAAAATGAACATTAACATTAATGTTAATAATAACATACATCATGTGTTAATTTTTTTTATAACAAAAAGAAAAACATTTATCTAAGAATTAAATTCTTGATAAATTTTAATTTTATTAATTTTTATGATAAAAGTTGTTTTACATTCAGTATGTACTGTATTTTTTTTTTAATGAGGACTGTGTTATTACAATATAATACATTTACATATATTTATTATTTTTCATCAGAGAAAAAGTTTTAATAGTTTACCATAGATTGTACTGAGGTGAATTATAAGAGTTAACAATGTAATGATCTCTGTAGTAGCAGTATTTCATGCCATTTGTACATTTTATTTACAAATTCAAAAGTATTCATATATAAATTCTTTGGTTTTATCCATATTATTTATTAGCCAAACGTTTTTTTTTTAGTATATTACTGAAGTGAATGTTTTATAATAATTTCTTAAGTTGTATTTGCTGTTTTATTTACAGTTATTTTTGTAAGTAAAGAAAAAGAATGAGATAGCAGAAGATGATGTATAACTGTCTTTGAGTGTCTATTTGGATGGCACAAATCATATACTATTAATTTTATTAGTTGTAAATGTATAATTTATCTAGTTCATATGTTGAATAAAAGTTTTTTCATATGCATAATTTTTTAAGTAATTTATACACATATATACTAAAGTACCTATGAATAAATATTTAAATATATACTGTTTTGAATTACTCATTTGCCCAAATTTTAACAGAGATTAAATATACTACTTGATGTAGAAAGTTATTTATCAGCCATTTATATAACGAGGTCTGTGCAAAAAGTATTCCACCATAGGCTGTGATCAAAGCCATTCATCATTGTCCTTCAGACTATCTGATCAGGACCCTTTCAATGGCATCTTCAGCTCGGAGGGAAAACCCCAAAATAACAGTTAGCTATGTTTGATAAGTAACAGGACTGGTAACCTGAGGAACTTCATACTTAACCAAGAAATCCTGTATTAAATGTCATGTATGGGCAGGTGCATTATTGTAATGAAACTGCCACTTGTTGATTTCTACAGATCTGGTCTCTTTCACTGAACTGTATCACGAAAATGAAACAGAACTTCAGATAGTACTGTTTGTTGACAGTTTGTTCTTATGGTTTGTATCTGTGATGCACAGCTCTGTAAGAGAAAATAAAACAGCCAGTATCACTTTCACTTTGCTCCTTATTTGTCTTGCTTTATCAACTTGGAGATAAGGTACTTCTGCTGTGATGACCGTGCCCTGGTTTCTGGGACATATCCATACATCCAAGATTTGTCACTAGTTATCATGGTCTTGACAAAGTAAGGATCACTATCGAAGCACTCTAGCTTATCCTGTTCAACATCAAAGCAAACCTCTTACTGTTCAAGTGTAAGCAACTGGCACAAATTTTAGATTACTCTGTGCTCAAATCATCTGTTAAAGTTATGAATGTGGAAATAAATGTGACAATTTTTGAAATGATCAGACAATTATTTTCCATTATCAAACTGTGCATCTTATTTAAATGATATATGGATTTCAGTTTGTTGATGGCTACTGATATATTGATCACTCTCAACCACAGTTCAGCCATTTTGAAAACAGTTATAGCAATCTTTAATTTGTGTAACCCTCAAAGCTTCATTCTTGAAAGCCTGCTTAATCATATGAATTATATTATTTTGGATATCACTAAAATTTTGGCAGAACTTAATTCTGTAATGTTGTTCAACACATCCTGTCATTATACACAAATTAAAAATTGCAACAAATACATCTCACGTTAACATATACAGTGGCTCTTGGATATCAATTGATTATATGGATATTAAGTTTTATTGCTCACATTCAAATACTTTTCAAGAAAAAAATGGTCAGATACTTTTTGAACACACCTCATGTATATGGCAACCTAACCTTGTTTTTATAACAGAGAGATCATTACTCTTAAACCAAAAACTTATTTAGATATTTTATTATATTTAGAACAGTTTGATTATCTTAATTTATTAAATTATGCTTTTATTTGTAAAAAAAAATATAAAATCTTATACTTAACACTATAAATTGAACAGTATATGTGTGTTTAATAATGATAGAAAACATTCATGAATTTTCTCAAATCTATTTTTTGTTTTCATTGTTAGTTTCAATATTAAAGTTAGGATATTTTATGTCTACAATATTTTCACCATCGAGAACAGTTTTAAAACAACTATAATGACAGAAGTAATTTAATTCAAAATTATCTTAAGACTTCAGAAAAAGGGTGTTTTGGTGCCATTGTTTTTTAAACACATAGTATTAATATCTTTTGTCCTAATCATCATTTTAGTGACCAATTACAAAATGCTGACTAATGTGGTTGTAATCAAGCTACTATAAAATTTACATCCTAAGTGATGTTAAATTTTTATTTTACTTTTTATTAATTATTTAATTTTTTTAAATTTATATTGACACTAATTTTGATTAATATTATTCTGGCTGTATTTCTCTAAATATTGAATTTTTAAAATTAAAGTGACTATGTGTGCGTGTGT
>JAAAKQ030016794.1:0-14455 GCA_010016005.3 Zanna intricata
TGGGCCAGTGGCCGTGGGTTGATCGTGTGATTTAACCCTATTAGACTTCTTCTTATGGGGTTATTTGAAGTCAAAGGTCTATGTCAACAAGCCCACAACCACCCGTGCATTGAAAGAGGAAATAAAACGCTGCATCAACGAAATTCAGCCACAATTATGCAGAAATGTCTTGAAAAATTTTGATGAAAGAGTGCGTATGTGCCAGCAAAGCCCTGAAGGCCATTTGCCCAATGTGTTATTCCATAATAATAATATGTACTTTATGATTCGATAAAAAAATGACAATTTAAGACTAAAAACGGTGTTTTCTATTTAATTCAAATCTTGCGTTAATTTTGGGACACCTATATGTATTTCCCTAAATCATTATTGTCTTCCTGGATTCTTTTGCTTTTACTTTCCCATCTAGTGCTCTTGCCGAGCTGTGGCTGTTGAAGGTAAAGTATTGTAATCAGTCCAATTTGGGCATATGTGCTTATCATCGGATCTTAATGTTTTGACTCCTAAGGAACTCAAAAAATCAGATGGAAAATTTTCCACATGTTTATGTTTTGTTTGTGTATGTGTGCACACACATACATATGTCCAGAACAGATTTTGGCCAACTTGGTGTCAGATTACCTCTGTATAAGGGGCATTGATGCCATTAAGTTTTATACTTGTTATGTAAGTTATTCAAGGGGGTGGGGCTTGTGAGCAAGGTTTGTTAACAATTAAAAAATAATCTTTGCTTAAAACTTTTTTTAAAATTAAACCTCCACCCCAAAAAAATTCTCTAAACTAGTGGCCAAATGACTTTCACCACAAGGAGTGCTAGTTGCAGCACTGATGTTCCGCTGTGCAAAAAGTGTTATATTTAAATAAAATTATAAATATTTTAAATTAAGTTGTTTGTGTATGCTGGGTATCAGAAAAAGATTGACAAATCCTAAAACTGTGTTGTTAGCTTTTTTCTGTTAGTACAACAAAACTGTTTGTTATAGTAACATTAGCTGAGTATGAGACAATAACTATTTTCCATTGCGTTTACTGAATATTTACACATTTAATTTCACAATTCACATTCTCAAAGTAAAATGTTATTGAATACTGGCCTATAAATAATAAGACTTGAAATATATGTCTGTGTTTTCCACTTAATTGTCTTTAATTAGAATTTTTAATAATGGAAGTAGATCTTTGAATCTCAAATTTTGAAAAAGTTTTAAATTTGTAAAAGTTCTTCAAAAATGTGGAACAAATTTTTTTAATTTTTGCCCCTTTTTATAGAGTGGTGTTAAGAATTTAACAACAACTTTGGTATATAGTCTGTTGTATACAACTTTTAAGAAATTAAAAAAAATGTCTGAAAAATGTGTCAGTTTTTTTATTTACTTTTTTTTTTATTGTAGAAATTATTTGAATTATAAAAATATGTATTCTTTAAATTTTGGCTAGAGCATTTCTAAATGTTACAATTATGGTACAAATCAGACATAAATGTCAAGAGTTTCACAGTAGTTCCATTATGAAAATTTAAATGTGTTGAATAATTCTCACCACTGTAATGGAAGAGCAACAAAACATTCTGTGTAGTGGCCATTTGAGTTGCATGCTAGATTGTATACAGAGTGTATAATGAAGTTCTCCTGGGCTTTTGTAACGTACTCTACTGTGAAAATAATGGAAAAGTTCACATAAATATAAGTCCTGAAATGCTTCATTTGCCAATTTATGTCTACTGAGAGATTTTGCTCTGATTTCAGCTACAATGCTGAATGAGATTGTACTGAAATTTTTAGAATGTTAATTAAGGATAGAATTAGTGATTTATTATGGTTTTTGACCTGAAAAATAAAATAAGTCCTAGAACTCTTTATCTGCAGTAATTTTTGAGAATTCCAGCATGAAAACTTATAAATTAGGGTAAAAAAAACCCCTGCTTTTTATGTTTGATGTACTATAACTTTATTAAATAGGTAATAAACACATAAAATGCATAAAAACAAAACTTGTAGAGGATTTAATTCTGAACAAAATGGTATTAGACAAGTTGAATAAAACAAAGAAAAGTTAGAAAAATGTGAATTTTATTTAGAAACAATACATTACTACATTTGTTAGAAAAATATTTATTTAAGCTAAACAAAAACGAAATTATTTTTTGGTGATATAAAAAATTTGTAAGAAAAAAGATTTACTGACAGTTAAATTTTGCTGTTCAAAAGTTCAAAATTGTAATTACACAACAATTGGAAAATAAAAGTAAATAAATAAAAATTACATATCTTTTCTTAATGACAGAAATACACTAAATATTTGAGAAATTATTATTTTAAAGTTGGTTCTAAAAACAACAGTTGATCAATAAAGCACAATATTAGTGTTCATTCTGTAAGGTACATTAATTTCTATCAGGTATTGTGAAGTATATTGTTGTTAGCTAAGGTTTATTGTTAATTTTAGTTTTAACATGATCAGTTTGTAGAAGTAATGCCATACTTATTTACAATAGAGGAATATGCTGATATGGAATTCATTTTTGGTGTGTGTAATGGTCATCTTACGGCTGCTGCAGTAGAATATCAAATACATTTCAAAATCTCAGTATTCCAGATCCCAAAACAATTAGCGCAACTTTTCGCAGTCTTCAGGAAACAGGTTCACTACATAGTGTTTCTACCAGCTATGAATGATCTGTACAACATGACACTTTGATGAAATTATTGATTCAGTTCAGCAGTCAGTACACGACCTCTTTATAAGCGGATTTGAATTTTGCATTCAATGGTTTGGGAGATACTTAAACAAAACAAGTTTTATTCTTATCATAACAGCCAGTTTAACATAGTCATCCAGGAGACGGTCCATTTTGCTTGGAGTTCTGCAACTGGTGGAATTTAAAATTGACAACTCCACCAGAATGTTTTGTTTACAAATGGGGAAAATTTCACTTGAGATGGTATCAACGGCTTACACAATGAGCATACATGGACAGAAGTAAATCTTTGTGTAATAATGGAAGAGTTTTCAACACTGGTTTAGTGTCAGTGTACAGTGCAGCCTTCTTCAAAATCAGCTCTTTCGATCGTTCATATTTCCTGGCCATTTAAATGCTTAAGTCTGTTTGCACTTTCTGAAAAAAGAATTTGCTGAAGCTGCTTGAGGAGGTTCCTCTAGCGCTGAGACGCAAAGTATACTTCCAGCATGATGGCACACCTCCCAACTTCTCCTGTGCTGTTTCCATTCACTTAAATCATCATTTACCGGAGAAATAAATCAGTCGTGAAGGTCCATTCCTGGCCAGCAAGATCATCTGATCAACACCTTTAAATTTTTGCATCTGGGGATGGATTGAAATGTTGTATACAAAACAGAAATACATTCTCATGAGGAATTAATTTTTTATATTATGGATGCGGATGAGCAACTTAAGAACAGCTCTGAAGAACTATAAAGAGTAACAAAAGCAATATAAATGTGAGTCAAGAAATTTGTTGAAAATGGCAGGGTAATTTTTGAACATTTATTGTAAACTGGTGCATGTAATACATTTTGGTGTTAAGTGTACTGTTTTTAAGTAAAATTAAAATTTTTCTTACTTTTCTTTGTTTTAATCAACTTATATAATTTTATTCAGAATTAAATTCTTTACAAGTTTTGTTTAAACGTTTTATGTGTTTATTACCTATAAACTAATAACTTATAAAGTTATTGTACATGACACTTTAATTTAGCTACTTCGAACCCTAATTTTTTGGTTTTTGCACCAGATTTCTCAAAAACTACTGCAGATACAGGTCTGGGACACTTATTTTATTCGATTTTTCAGGTCAAAAACAATTAGTAAATTCTACTCTGAATTATCTTAAAAATTTCAATACAACTTCATTTACTGTTGTAGCTAAAATCCAAGCAAAATCTTTCAATAGCCATAAATTCCAAATGAAGCATTTTATATAAAAGTCCTGATAGAACTTCGTGATATACTCTGTGTTTAGTTATGTTCTAGATAACCATTTGGTTTAATTCTAATAAAGATTTTTTTTTTATGAAAGTTACATTATTTGAGGATATTGCCGTAGGAGCATTGAGGTTTATTTTTATGATGCTGTTTTCCTTCAGTGATAGTTGTTTTTTTATTTATGTTGATAATTTTGGAAAATATTTTTCTTATTTTATTTTTAGTTTGGTATCCACCAATATATTACTTGGCAATATTTCATGATTTTATTTGATTTTTACCATTATTGTTATTATTGTCATTGCCATTATTGTTATTAAACGGCATTAATCTAATTTCTAATTTTCCTTTTCAGAAATGTGAAAGAGAATTCAAAGAGTATATCAAAGATAAAATGGTTGCTGCTAAAGCAGATATAAGAGAATTATTACAGGTAAATGTTAGCGAAATATAAATATAAATTCTAAGTAAGACTACTACAGTATTAAATGTATATTTACCATTTATTGTAGAAAAAGGTTTGTTTAAAGGCTTATGGATTTGAACAGTGCTACTGACATCTGAAATATTCTTTCGTAGAAGTTCAAGAAGCTTATAGTTCTAATTTTGGAAAATATTGTGATAAATTTCTTCTTTTTTTAATTTCTTAGTTGCTCAAATTTCAGTTTATGATAAGTAGGCTTCTTTTTGTTTGCATAATGCAACTAGTGTAAATTTGTAGATATTTTTTTCAAAATCATTAGAAAGTCCTACTATTAAAGGAAGATTGTTAATCATTCCTATAACTTTTCTTTTCAGTTTTCTACTTCTTAATCTTAAAACATTGGAGTTACTTACTAAGATTGTGTTAGAGGTTCAGTATTTTAAACAGTCTCAATAAATGAGTGTACTGAATTAATTTCATCCTTAAGTGACACAATCACTGTTCACTAATTACTGATTATAAGTTATAATTTGATAATTATTTCTACAACATATTTTGTTTTAAATAAAATTGGGAATTATTTTTTGTATATTACATAATTAAGTAATTTATAAAATAAAAAAATTAATTATTAATTAAACAATATTATTCTCATAGATAACAGTGTAACTGGTTTATTTTTCATTTAATGTTATTTACAGATGTTGGCCTTAAGAAAGATAGAAATTAACAGTTTGAAATAAGAGCTAATGAATCCATTTCATTTGCAGTGTTATGAACTCCCTCAACTCTGAAGGGTTGTAGATTATGCTTTCTGATGAATAAAGATAATTTTTATTTATAAGTTTCATTGAGTATTTATAAATAGTAATAACGATTCTCACTGTTTTGTAGGAAACAAAGTTGATAACTCATAAGTCGTTAAGTATGGTACAAGAAAATGAGCAACATATGCGTGAATTAGAGGACATTTTAAAGAAGGATAGAAGGTATCTAGTTTTGGATCATGTACCTGAAGAAAGGACTAAATTGGTGATGGCTTACCTTGAGGATCTTGAAAAAAGAGGACCTCCGCCCCCACCCACTGCTTCAGAACCTTCTCGTAGATCGACTAAATAACGTAACATAATGATTACAAACCTTGTTTATGGAGATGATCAAAAAGCATCAGGTATTAACTGTTACTATTTTATTATTTTTTTAACAGACTCAATAACGGAAAGAAAAATTTCAGTTCAACTTCTGTGATAGATTTTACTTTTATGAGTGTGTCCAAGCTTCCCATACTCTAATTTGATAGTGGAACAGTTTTGATCCTGTTTTACAAATTAATTTGATTCTATAAAGTGTATTTCCGTGGTGGTCCCTTATTATTTTTTCTAATTTAAAAAGAATTTTTGAAATACAAAATTAAATTGTTGTTGTAGACATTAGAACGCGTTTAAAATATTTACATCATCATCAACTGATCGTGAATGTCTTGATAGCAGTCTTTATGTTGTTGTTTATTTATATTTTTATAGTTTGTTTGGAGAGTAAGTGGCATATGAGCTGCATGAATAGCTCTTAGTAGAGTCTGCTCCAGTAGCAGAGCAAGTTTTTGTGTGCAAACAGGAATATAGAGAGCAAACCTTCACTAACAATCATAGTTAAGAATGCCACTCAGCTCTATAATTTTATCTTCATCAAAGTTCCTTACTTGTAATATATTACACAGACATTACTCTTCTGTATAATAGATCTTTGATCCTGTATTAATTGTGCAAAGTTTTACTTCTATATATATGTTTTTATATATATATATATATATGAGATCATTAATGGCAAAATTAATTTATGATTATTTTAATTTTTAAGAATCATTACAACCTGTTCAATGCACACAACTGACAACACTAAACCCCAATCAAATATATTAAACAAAAAACATGTTATAAATTATACGAGGGTGGTCCAATAAGTACTTAGCCTACAAAGGAAAAACGAAAATTTTGGAAAAGTGGCGATCTATTTTTCAATTATAGTCTCCTTTTAGTTTGATACACTTGACGCAGTGATGCTCCAACTTCTTTAACCCGTCTGAAAAGTACGTTTTCTTGAGGTCTGCAAAGTGGGCCTCCGTGGTGGCGATGACCTCATTCAACTCAAATTTCTGCCTGTGAGTGACTTTCAAGTTTGGAAACAAAAAGAAGTCACATGGGGCCAAATCTGGAGAATACGGTGGATGGGGCAGCAATTTGTAGCCCAATTTGGCCATGGCGAGGGCAGAGGTGTGAGCCGGTGCATTGTCATGGTGGAAGAGCACTTTTTTCTTCGCCAAATGGGGCCGTTTTTTCTGCAATTTGGCATCGAATCGGCCCAATAATTCGGCATAGTACAACCCTGTGACCGTTTTGCCTTTCTCCAGGTAGTCTATGTAGATCACACCTTGTGAATTTCAGAAAACGGTGTCCATCACCTTTCCGGCTGATATGACAGTCTTCGCCTTCTTCGGAGCATGTTCACTGGGTGAAGTCTACTGTTTTGACTGTTCCCCTTGGTCTCTGGTGTGTACCAGTGGATCCATGTTTCGTCAACGGTCACGAAACAACGCAGAAACTCCTTCAGATTGCGCTTAAACAGCGTCAAACACTGCTCTGAAGTGGTCTCACGATTGCGCTTGTCCGGAGTGAGCAAATGCGGCACACATCGCGCCGTCAGCTTTCTCATGCCCAAAATTTCATGCAGGATATGACCCACGCAGTCTTTTGAGATGCCTACTGTCTCGGCTATCTCACACACCTTCAATCGGCGGTCTGCCAATATGAGATCATGGATTTTTGTCACGTTATCCTTTGTGGTAGCCGTTTTCGGGGCACCTGGGCGTAGCTCATAAAAAACCGATGTGCGACCATGTTGAAACTCGTTAAACCAATTTTTGACGGTTGCCATCGAAGGAGAAGAGTCACTGTACACAGCAGCATCCAAGCGTTCTTTGATTTCGCTGCGCGATTTCCCTTCCAAAAACAAGAATTGAATCGCTGACCGACATTGCTCTTTTTCCATTTTTCTAAAATCTGCGGACACCCACTTCCTCATGCGGTCAAAACAAAACTACAAGTCCAATCTGGCTGAAATTTCGACAGTAGCCGTCTACAAGAATATACTACACAATAGTAAATTTCTCTTGCGTTAGTGGTGCTGTCGGGCAGTGAAGCTAAGTACTTATCGGACCGCCCTCGTAAATCTTAACTCATTTAATATCAGCAGAATCTAATCTATCAATAAAATAATATGTAAAAAAAATTAACTAATCTAATTCCAAAGTTGATCACATTATAATTTTATATCATTTCCAAATTGATTACATAATTAATTTTTACTAAATTCACTAAATTAACACATTATTTAAAGCACAACATATTTATTTTTTACAGGTTACATTACTTCTTCAATTTTACTCTGTGTGTTGATACACTACTTCTTTAACTTCACTCTGTATGCTCCCTATTCATTGTCATCCATGGAATGTTAGAACTTAAATCAGTTTCATGTAATTTTAAAATAAAACACTTGGAAATTTCATCTAACATCGATTCAAGTTTTAAATAATTTTTCTCTTCATTTTCCACCATTTTGCAAACTACCTTCCAGAAGTTTACATTTATTTTTCTAAAGTATTGTTTCACCAGTTCCGTTGTGTCTTTTAAATTAATTGTAAATTCTCTTTAGCGATGTAATTTCTAATATGTGCGCAGACATTCTCAGTAGCATTCAAATCAGGGTGATAAGGTGGTAATCTGCCACAGCAAAGAAAGAACCTATTTTGTATATTTTAAATTGCAGTTTATGATGTTATAGTGTTATCAGTGTATATAATTCAGTTTTGAACATTTCCTATGAAAATGATACCTTGTTTTAAGTGAGCCAGTTAATCATGTTTTGTTGTTTTTTTTTTTTGAATTTGAATTAGGGTCTGGGTTTATTTGAACATTGTGGTAATGTGTATTGTCCATGACTATTGCAGGTCTTTGTGACCGATTCAGTAGTAATTGAGAACCCATTCAAAAAAAAAATTTTAAGTTCATATCGTCATTGTAATTATCTGTTTTTTGACCCGACTTAAATATTAAGAGAGCATTTTCAATAAAATTGTCTCCTTTTCTTGCAGTAACTATGATTGCTTGACTCCCTTTAAAAACTGGAACTTTCAGCCCTTCTGAAGAACCATCATTGTCCAGCTTGACCCTTTGTGCGGGAAGAATGTGTGAGGTTTCATCTATATATATAATTCTTCTCTGTATTGTGTAATGGAGCGCAGATAACCTTTTATCTTATATATCGTCATTTTCAGTTAAACTTATTCTGTTGTTTTTAGCTTTTTTCCATTAGAAGCCTAAATTTTTTCTTCATGAATAAATAAAGAACCCAAATGCCCCTTTCAAACTTTTTTTGCTCGTTTACTTATGGCAAAAGTTTTCTCAAAGAGGGGCATTCTCCGAACTGTAAATGAAACTCATTTACATCCTTCGAATAACACCTTTATTGAAATTTTGAGGTCAGTTTTTAACTTCTTATTAGGCCATTTTTTTACAAGGAGGACTGAATTTACTTCCACTATTTTCCTGTTGTTCTTGTTGCATGTGGGATTTTACCAGTCGCTGTAGAAACAAGGGTCTGAATTTGTTTTAAATTTTTTGCTTGTCCTTCTTTAGCTTCTTTCTTCATAAAATTATAAATATTGAGAATAATTGCTAGAGTCTGACTTTTGATTATTCTCTTTACTCTAATTTTACTGGTTTTTGCCAATATTTGTATGTTTACACTACAATAATTATTTTTTTTTAATTTACAAACAATTCAAATAAAATTTACTAAAAGTTAACTTTTCTTTAATGATACTTTTTTTTAACTGCTGTGAACAAAGGTTGATTATATATGTAAATATTAAATCTTGTTATTAGTTATAAAAATTATGTAACCTGGTTTTCAGAAAAGTATATAACCACAATGTTTTACGTTTTGAGTTCTGATCTCAACTGAAAAGTTGTTTATTCCCATCACAAATTATTCTACAATTCTACAGCACATTTAATTTCTATCTACAGTCACTGAACAAATAAGCTGTATTTAAAAGACTAAGGCTCTCACTTGTGACTTTCTTTTTACACTTTTACTTTTTTAAATTGAAACTGTTTCTTGCAAACAAATTAAAAAGAAAAAAAAATGGCCTTGCTTATTGTAGGCCTATTCAGATTATGTTAAAGAGAAGAAAGTAAATGTAAAAAGAATTATAAAAATTAACTTAAAAATTAATTAATAATATATTTCAATTCTTTATATATATATATTTTTAAGTTGACATCAAATAACGGTTAGTAAATTTGTATTAGTTGTTAGTTTTTCAAATCGGCGCAGATCTCAAAAAATCAATATTTGAAGGATTAAAAAAGTATTACCTGTAATTTTTAGTGGGTTGTTTTTATTTGGTAAGGTTTATATATATATATAGCCCACAGAAAGGATTACTTCTTTTTAAAAGGAGCTTAAAAACATGTATCTTAGTGGATATATTATTTAAAATCTTAAATAACTAATAAATTAATAGTGATGTGTGTAAATTTATTTATCAGTTGTAAACAGTACATAATAAAATAAAGAAAAGTAATGTTATTTCTGAAAAAAAGTTGTTACTGAAAAAGAGTCATTATTTGTAAATGATAAAATCTTTCTGAAATTACAGGATGTACAATTTTATGCTACTACTGTAGCTTAGGTGAATGGTAAAAATTTGTTATTATCATTTACTCTGTTAATGTTTATGAAAGAGGAGAGATAATTAGTCTTTTTGTGCAGAAAATTTTTTTTTTAAGCCTAGTCAAACCAGTCCCATTCTAATGCTTACGCAACCTATTACTGATCCTCACTGCCATTAACCATATTCTGGGCTGATGAAGATGGATGTAGTAAAGTAATAATACAAGGTACAATAATTACATAAAACAACAGATTTGGTTGCCTGTAGAACTCATCAAGAAAGCTGAACCAGATCTGTGATATAATCAATCGGTTCAATTAATTAGACATTTTTGACTATGATTAATATTTGTTCTTCATAAGTAAAAAGAGTTGACAAAGTTAAAATAATGGAAGCTTTATGATGAGTGAGTCTGAGGAAAAAGCAGCGCCTTCTTTCTTATTCTTTTTAGAAGAACTAAATTGTAAGGTCACATATTAAATAAAACTCATATCTAATATACAACTGCTACAAAAATCAAAGGTTAGACATTTTGAAAATAATATTCTTATCAAAATAATATGCGATAAAAAATTTAATAAACTTTATACAAATGCTGTACTGTTATTAAATGTTTACACTTTTGTAATGTTTACACCTAAGCTTAGTTGGGAAAAATTTTAAAAATAATTTTCACATTGATTTTATGATTAAATCAAAATATTTCAACTGAATGACTGGGATTTTTAGACTGTTTTATTCTGACCCAGTTAGTACAATGTCTGTTGAATAATCAGTATGGTATTTATTAAATATGGCAGTTATGTTATTTTCATTATCATATGAGGTAATTAAAGATTTATAATATAATGTGTTTTACTTTTGCACAGAACAGAAAGGATTGGAGAGATGCATTAACCCAGTGAATGATTATAAAGATAAGATAAGTGACTGATTATAAAAAGAAATTTTACCAGTATTCTTAAAAAAAAATTAATAAAAGTAATTTTTTTTTATATTATATATATATTTTTTTGTGCTACTTTTGGTAGACATAAGCTAATTACATTTTGTTTTTGTTTTTTAGATTTTTAATTTATTGTAAAATACTTAAGAGTGTCATTTGTATTTGGATTCTGTTAATCATCTGTAATGTCAAATATAATATGCTACAGTGATAAAAATAGTTGTGACTGAAGTTTGTTGTGGTGTACATTTAGTTACATGTTGAAATAATCATATAGTGTTTATATATTGAAATGATTAGTTATGTATAACATAAAATATTTAAGAATTAGTTATTCTGATATATCTGTATATATCAAAAAGATGGAAAAAAAAAACTTTAAATAAATTGTGGTAATCGTTGATTATTACTGAAAAAATTGATAATTTAATACCGGTTAATATTAAAATTTCATTCAGATTTATAATTTATTATTAATCAATTGTAAGAAAGAAACTTTTTTAACGTTTAAACATTTTTATATTGCTTAAATAAAAATAAAATGGACAAGTGGAGTTTGTAGGTCATTGACTACATTCCTGTATTTTTAATCTACAGGTTTGTGAATACTTTGAACTTAACTGATTTTTAATTTATGTATTATATATTATTAGTGACAATAACATTTGTTTGTGATATACTTTATGTTCTGCTTCGTGACAAGGAATTATATGAAAATGTTACCAAATTATATTAGTTCAGTCTTTGATAATTAAATATTATTAATGCTAGTTTAGGGTGGCCACTGCATTAGAGAAAAGAGGTAATTAGAAAAAGACTGGAAATTATTCAGGGAATTTTATTAAATTATGGCATTTGATATCTAATGATTTAAAAATAATTATATTTCATTATTTCTATGAGTTCATTTTGCAAAGTACATTTTAAGATTCTACTGCATAAGTTTTATATGAATTTTGTTATGTAGTGCTGAAAATTACATTAATACTACATATTTTAAAGACTGTTAATATTTAGACAAGTTTTAACTTTTACAGTAATCAGTATTTTTTAAGAACACTGTGGATATACCAAGAATATTATTATTCAGGAAGTATTAGTACAGAAAAAATTTTTTTTTTCTAGTTTTCAGCAGTTACCCTGGTTTTATTTTTTTTATTTTTTAAATATTTTTTTTTAATTTTAGTTCATTAAAAAGGAAGTTTATTTATTTTGATATTATATGAAATTCTGTTAGTGATTTTATAAAACAGAATTTATTTCAATATTTTGCTGACTTATTTAAATATAGATTTTTAATGTTTTTTATCTATCGCTACAGAAATCAATTCATTATTATTAAACATATTTTTAAATGAAAATGAAGTATAAATTAAGAAAGTAATATGAAATAAAATTATTATAATTTAAATGATTTAAAATGATGTAATATTTTTATTTATTGAGACTTGTATATAATACTTATAATAATTTAATAAACTTAATACATATAAACATTTATATTCTATAGATTACTATTATATATTGGAACATTATCAGTTGGCCTACCTTCTTTTATTTTTCTACTTGTTGATTATTGTCTGATCTCTGATTTATTACTTGTTTTATAGTTTTTTTAATAAGCTAATTTTTATTATATTACAAAACACTACAACCAAATATAATTAAGCTCTTAAATTAAGAGAATTCATTAAAAGTGTAAAATAAATATATGCTTGCATTAACTAATTTATTATGTGTTTTTTTTTTTCTTTTTTTTCCATTTATTGTATATTAAATTTTTATTTTCATTGCAGCTTCCAGTCCTTTTTAGTTATACAATGTGTGATATTTAAATGTGTATAAATTATCTACATATCTGTAATAATATTTTAACTTTAAAAAAATTTGTAAAACATTACAAATTTTAATGTTTTGTTTAGGTGATACCTAATAGTGTTCTAGTTAATATTTTTTGTTTCATGTATCAATTCATTTAACAGTTTTATTTCAAAATAATATTTTATGTTTCTGTTGAGATGCAACACGCGTATGCTTATGTGGCATATACTTGTGTGTATTTAGGTATGTTTCTTTTTCTTTTTTTATAAATAGTATAATATTATGTTTCCTTTGAGGTACAAGAAAACTGACTAAATCATATATTTGATTTAAAATATTTTATAGTATTAATATCTGTTACAGGTATTGTTTATTTAATTTAATCATAGTAGACATAATTTCAAATATTTTATGAATTCTTAAATTTAAAAAAAAATTTTTTTTTGCTTATGTTTTACTTTCTATTTTAGTAAAAATTCTATGTAATGCAAATGTAAGTTCTGAAAATAATTTTTTATTTATAAATTTTTTTTATCTATCATTTAGTTCAGTTTGAATAGCAACATTTTATTGTATTAACTCAGATTAATATTAAAAAATGTGCATTACAATGTAATGAATGGTACATTATCAATATGGAATTAATTATATTTGTTGCTTTATTACAAAGGCATTTGAATTATTCTAATTTTTATTACTAAATAATTTTCTTAATTCATCTGTTTTAATAATTGCATAATCTGACCAGTTTTTATTCATAGTTACATTTAATTTTTTTTTTGTTTCATTAAAATATCAATTTTTTTTTTTATATTTAAAGCTTCATTTATATTTCTAAAATAAAAGTGAAAATCTGTTAAACCTACCTCCATTAAAATTGAATACAGAATTTGCAGTAATAAAAGAAATTATTCATGAAGTAGATTTGTTAGTGTAGAGCCTTAGCTGGAACATTAATGAAATGAATATAAAAGTTTAAGTAATTTTGTACATGTGTATGCACTTCCCTTCGTTAAGGTTTGTGAATCTTTATTTTGTACTATATAATTTGTGTTAGAATAAAATCTCAAAACTGCAAGAGGCTTACTTCCATGTAACTGGAAATAATTGATTTGTATGGCCACCAGGTTGTGGAGCATAGTCTAATACAGTATATATGTTGGAGAGGTAAATTAAACAATTATTCAACAATTTAAAAATGAAGTTTATCACTTAATTTTTAAAAATATAGTGTCATTTTTTTATTTATTATATATTATACACTAATTATTTTATAGTGTATTATAGTAAAAATACATATTTACATTAATTTCAAGTTTAATATTGTTGTCAATAGAAAATCTTAAAAAGTAATTGTAAAATAAATGATGCACAACCTTTAATGTTTTATCTTTATCATTGTTTTATATTTTAGATATACCATTTATTTTGTTTTTAGTTTAGTAATGGGTTAAATTTTTCATTACAGTGATATATGTTTGTAAATTGTATAATTTTTAAAATTCTTAGTTATTCTTAAAATAGGCTTTTTGATGGATTAGTGTGTGAGCGCATATATACATAAATACATACATATATATATAT
>JAAAKQ030016827.1:0-10257 GCA_010016005.3 Zanna intricata
TGGTTGGGTTTCAATTAACCACACTTCTCAGGAGTGGTCGACCTGAGATTGTACAAGACTACACTTCATTTCACATCATCCTCATTCATCCGCTGAAATAATACCTTAATGGTAGTTCTGGAGGCTAAACAGATAAAAGAGAAAAGAGTATTAAAAAAAAAACTATTATTTTCTAAACGAAAATTAACTTTTTTTTCATATAATTAAGATATTTGCTAGTTACTAATTACTACTAGATAGTAATTAACTTTTTCTTTAACTAGCAAGATACATTACTAATATTTTTTTGAATGTGTTTTTCTTTGGTTTGCTGAATACTTGATTATTGAAAAGAATTTTGTTTTTAGTTTTATAGTAAATTATTTGTTAATATGTATAACCGTTTTAAAAGACAAGATTATGTTGTATTTTATTATAAAATTTTAGCAGATCTTTTGGATAATTTATGCTAGTGAGTATCTGCTGCATAATAATTATTAAATACAGAAAAATGGTGATTCTTTGTTATATAAAGTAAAACTACCATTGTGCTAGTTGCATGAATAATCTTTCTTTACTTTCTAAATGGTTAGGTAAAAGATTCCACTGAAATTTCCTTTTTTTTTCTGCCTTTTTTTTGTTACAGCCTACCGTGACTCTACCACCCACTTTCCTTCAACATATACTCTTAAATTAAATGTTTCTTTTTAGTTCCTATTAGGAGTGATTAAAATAATATAAAAATTTTAAACAACTGAAAAATATTCTTAATTATTTGTTGTCCAATTCTAATCATTTCCTGTTTATAGAAATTTTCAGTTATTCTCTTTTGAATTCACAGCTAACAGACTGTCCTAAAAAATGTTTAAATCAAAGAGAAGTCCTGAATCATGAAGAATAATATTATTTGTTACTTGAAAATTCCTATTTATCATAACTATCAATTAAAAGATGTCTTCTACATATATTCATTTACTGAAGTAGATCATTTGTAGATAGGATTAGATAAAATAAATATTTTGCCGATTCTAGAATCTGTTGTATTACATTATGTTTTAAGTGTTAAATAACTGGACTGTTATTTGGAAAAGTCTTCTCTTAGTTCATTGATATTACTTTATAACTTGATTATGTTTGCCTCTTTTTTATCTGTTTAGCCTCCATAACCACTGTAATGTATTATTTCAGAGGATGATATGAATGTAAATGAAGTGTAGTTTTGTACAGTCACAGGTCGACCGTTCCTGAGATGTATGGTTAATTGAAACCCAACCACCAAAAAAACACCAGTATTAATGATGATCTAGTATTCAAATTTGTATAAAACAGCCTTTATTAGGATTTGAGTCTTAGAATTCTTCACTTCAAAATCACCTGATTTGCGTTGACGAGTTCACTACTAGACCAAACTGGTGGGTTGATTATATTTGCCTGATTATTGATAATTCAACTTGTTACCTATTTTCTTGATGAATTATTGATGAGTTTTAAGGATCGGTTAATGTTTTCCATTACTAAGAAAAGTTTGAGTGGGAAAAGTTATACATAAAGATAATATTAACCAATAATATGAATTGATTGTTTTTTCTTTTTTTTCCCACTTTTTGTGAGCTTATTTGTTTTCACTTTAATATGGATATTTAAATACAGTTAAAACTAAATAAATGCTCAACTATGGTCTGGCATCTATCATTCCCACATCACAAGAGAAGTATATTGTAACTAGGAGCATGAGAGATAAAAAAAATATTAATAAACAAATATATATTATTTAATAGCATTAATGACCCAGTTTGATCAGGTAAATAGTTTTTAAACATAATTTAAATTTTAATAAATAAATAAAATTGAATAGTGAATAAGGAAATATTTGGATTTTAAAATATAAATATGGTTAAAATAAAGTAACAAAACTTATTTGAGCAACACAATTTATTTTTTATAAATTAATTTATGATCCCTCTAGTAATTATTTACATAGATAAATTTATTTATTTATTAATTTATTCTAATTTGTTCTAATACAGACACATTTACTGGCAGTAGTTGTTTAGTTTATAATATTATATTTTATCTATTTTATTTTTAGTGCTAATTATACACATTATTTTATACTAGCTTATTTTCTTAATATTATTTATAAATTATATCACACTTTTGTGCATTAAACTTTTAATTTATTTAAATCATCTGTGCTAAACTAATGGTTATAGTTTATAATATATTTATTTATACCAGTTAATATCATAATCATCTGTTATGGCAGAAAGTGATTGTTTGTGTTAATTTTTTATGTACATATCTTTATATCTAGCCACTATTGTATTTAAATGTATGTTATTTATTATATATATATATATATATATATTTTACTATTTACTGATGTAGGGTTAATTTCTCATTCTGTTCAGACATTTAATTATTTATTTATTAATTTCTTTATTAATAACAGGAATATTGGTAATGAAAATTTACCTAAATTACAAATAAGTTTTATTTATTTCATCTAGAATCAATTTCTGTTTTACTTTTAAAAAAAGGTAATAATTAGCAGCATTAATATTAGTGCTATATTTTCAGTGTGAGAGATTGTATATTTTAACCGCAGTATAATTATAAAAAAAATTTACTTTCGCCAAATAGTAGTTGTCTATATATATAAAGTGTTTGATTGTATGCAAATAAGATTGTTATCTTTTTGAAAAAAAAAATTCATCATAAACTGGTGAATAGTTAAAGAAATGAAATACAATTTGATATTTCTATATTTTCAGTTGATATAAATCTCAGGTTAATCCCAAAACTGAATAACAATTTTTAAAAGAAACAAGAAGTGAAGTGTTTTCCTGTTTCCTTCTTTACTTAGCTGAATATAAGGTTATTTTAAAACATGTTGAAACCAACTGAGATCAGCCCTAAAAAAGAATTTTACTTTTATCACAGGAATTGAAAATTCTATGTAAAAACATTTATTAATTAAATAATCCAGTTAACTCATATAGATGTTGTTAATATTATCAATTAAAAGCAACTTATGCTTTTCACAATGTTCACTGTACACAATACATAAACTGTACACTGTGTTGTAAACACAAAATAGAGATCAAATTGATATCATCATCATGTTTTTTTTCACTCATTATGCAATAACTAAATTTCATCAGAGGTATAGACAACATTCAATAAATACTCTGGTAAAGAAACATTGCTACTCTGGGGAAATAACTATAAACTTCTGCTAGGAATATACGTAACAGAAATGAAAAAAGAAAACAGTCCTTTTGAGACAATTGTATTTAGTTGATTTTTATTTTTTATTTCAATTCTTATTAGTTTCAATTTTTTAGAGTAAAAAATATTGTTTTATATATATAAAATATAAAGAATAAAACTAACAGCCTAAGCGGTTTAAGTGCTAGGTAAAAATGTGGATTAAACATTGCTCATCAATCATATTGCATCTAAGTGTATGAGATTTCTGATTAGCAGCCTGTTTCAAAAATGAATGTATATTAATAAGAAGCTAGTCGCCATTGCAATAATACATGAATAAAATAAAATTAAAATACAAATTAAATCTCCACTACTAGCTACTTAAATAATAATTATATTCAGTTTCTCAATTTTTGAGAATTATTTTATATTCAAACTAATATGTCATTCATTAAAAATTTTTTTTTTTTTTTTTAATAAATTTAGAACTTTTCATTCCTGTTTAATTTCACCTATTTGCTATTTTCCTTCATACTTTGCTAAAAATGATGTTTTTGTTTTTAAAATAAATGACTATTTCAGTTTGCTTAGAGAAATATTTAGACTGATTTTGGAAAAGAATAAATCATGAACACACATGAACTAAAAATTGGATATATTATACAAAAAGAAAATATTACTAAGACATAGAGAAATCAGTGGATGAGACATATTACAACAATGAATAAAAAATATGAATGTCAAAAACAAAAAAAAGAACAGTTGTTTAATATCAGAAGGAACAGAAGTTATGGCAAAGATGATTAGATGAAGTTACTCAGGATTTAGTAGTGTTAGAGGATGCAGAAGGATTTATGAAGGTCAAGAGGCTTGGAGAACAGTTATGAAGGAGATCAGAGCCCATCATGGAATTTAATACCAGGGAAGAAGCGTACTTGTTATATTGTAAGGCTCTGAAATTTCAAGATTCATACTATTTAATGAACAATTGTCATAGATTATTTCACTGCTTGTCTTGATAATGTCTCTGTATTCTTTTAAGAGAATCTTGTGTTTAAAAATACCTGTTTTAATGCAACCATTTAAATTATTTACAGCATTTCTAAAATTAATTAAAATAAAACACATAACATTTATTATGTGTTTTGAAGCTGAGATTTTCTGTATAAGCAGTCAATTTTATGCATTATGTGCCATTGTATATGGTTACTTTTAATAATATTTAATTAAAATTGTAGTCCATAACAAACCATATTCATTGAGTAAGGAGAGGAATGAGGGAATTGTCCCCCCCCTCTTCTGATAGCAATTTAATTACTGTAATAAATACTGAAAGAATTTACACAAGATAAAAATCAGTAAACAATTGACTCAAGTAGGCGTTTTTATGTTAGTTAAAATAGACTATTTAGTAGAAATATGAGCGCATGAATATGCACTACTAACTGAAACTGTAGAAACCATTCTAGAATAAGAGTAACCCACCTTAATAGAAAAACTGTAAGAACAGATACAATGTGTAAGTAAATTTTTAAATGTTACACAAAACAAAATTTTCAAAACAAAAAATAAAATGTCTCGCCAAGAAAAAAAATGTTAGACAAGTGCTAGTTTTTAGTTTTAGAAGTATCTATTTTGTTAACCACTTGATGATAAAATAAAGACAATATAAATTACTGGGGGTTTAAGTCTACTACATGCAAGGTCTAATGCACGTGATAATGCTTACATGAGAATAGTCTAGTGATAAATATCAGTAAATGTTTTATTAATCTGTGTAACTAGAAATGATTTTTGATTAATAGTGGCTAAAAAGAAATCTTACTTATTATACAAAAGTAACCTGCTATTTGAAAAAAACTAGACTTATCATAATTAAGGTAGTTTTATCTAATTAAAAAATACAATCATATAATTTTTTTGTCAATAAATGATAAGTAAAAACAATATGATTCACTTGCCATGACAGTTTGATTATGATGAGCTATAATCAGTTAACTTAAATCTTTTTATAAAAACATATTTAAAATCAATAAATTTTTTATTCATTAATATTGAACAGATAAACTAATGGCATCAACAAAAATAAAAGAATAAATTAAGTTTGAAAAAGTTGTAAAAAACTCACAACATGACTTGTATGAATGAAAAGATTAATTTAGTGTTGCTAATGTATTCATATGCAAAATATAAGGTATAAATCAAAGAATTTAATTGATCATTTTAATGTAATAAGAAGCTTTGTATAATGAATAGAAGTTGTTGTACAAAATATTTTATCCAAAAAATTGATGTAACTAGATTTTGTGCACAATTTTATTATAGATTAGAAATACTCAAAACTTTTAACTAAAACCCGATTTTGCTTTGTTTAAAATGTACATGATATTTTATGCAACAAAAAACATTATGAATAGACTCTACAATATCTAAGTTTTACAAATTATTTTCTTAAGAGAACAGAATAAAATTTTTAACTGAAAAATATTCCATTAGAATGAAGTTTTACGATTATAAATAAAGATATGTGTCTTGCTAAAACCATAAGACAATAATACATATTCTGCCTGACAGATTAAAAGTTAATTTAAAGCTAACAAACTGTTAATTTTCTTTGCACTTTGTTACAACTACAAAAAATAAAATGCTCAAGATTAGGCCAACAACACAATAAATAAGATCATTTTAAAAATACCATATTTGTGTATTAAATTACAATTAGAAAACTGAGGTCAACAAAAGGAATAAATTCATTTTTTATTTTCGTAGATTAAAAATAATTTTTATAATACTTCACACAAATATTAATATTTCTTAGTACAATATATTTAAAAAATTGGGCACCATTCTGGATTAATTCCTACTAAGTATTACAATTTTTATTTTACTTCAAATTGGACATGGTATGATAAATTCTTTACTTTAATTTGACTGCAGATGTGAAGTAAAACAGGTGATCCAAAATAGGGATCTATGAAAAATAAATAAGTCAATAACAAATAAAAGTAAAATGAATAGCTCATTTAGATTAATTTATAAAGTGTTATTTGTTTCAGTAATTAATATTAAAGAATTTCTTATGTAGAAGTCAATTTGAAAATAATACTTTTTATTGTAAACTATTTTCAATTTTTAACTTATTTCAGTAAAAATAATCTACCAATGTCATACTGAAATTATTTATAATTTTTTACAGACTTAAAGTTGAATAAATATAAAGATTTGATAATAATGAAATAATCAAAATAATGATGTGAAAGAAAGAAAAAAATGGATATTTTCTAAAGAAGAAAGCTTTTCTTTTATATTTTTTTATCTTCTACAATTTTATTCGGCGAATCATTAAAAGTAATTATATTAATGTCTCCTTTTATTGTAGTAAAAGTTTACCTGATACATAATTCTTTTATTCTTCTTTCATGTACAAGGAGAGATATTTACTAAAGAAAGGATTTAATTTGAATATCTCATAACTGGTACAATTTATACTTTATTTTCTTCCACTTACTCTTTTTACCGAAATGACTAAAACACAGTTATTTTTTACCATCTGTTAAATGAATAAAAAAAAAAATGTTAACTGGATTGAAAAAGAGTTTATTCATTTAAAAAAATAATAATTAAGTGGCACTGTTTGCTATGAGAGAATGGTTTAATGTTTAACTATTGCTTCTTCTTAAGTCTTTTATCATCACTTTATGAGAACCTAAATTAAATTTCAACCTTTTATCAAAAAAATCTTGTAAGGTAAAACAATTTGAGGAAACTTTCATTCCCATTCATTCTTCTTAAGGAATAATCTTCAATTATCCCTTATAAATTGGTACAAATATAATAAAAAACCTATAAAGTTTTAAGTCCCTGGTCTAACTGGTGGTATATAATCAATGGTGAGTATATGTAGTATAGTTAGTCATTTAGTATTGAGATAAATATCTATTAGATTATAAAAATTACAACTAAGATAAGAATTATATTATGTACAACAGGCAAATCAAAATAGTTACATAATATTCTACTGGCAACCTCTGATTGATTAGTGCCAGAAAATCTACTTGAAAAAGTTCTTTCTAGCCAATGCCAAAAATTATCAGAGAAAGGTGGGCATAAATAAATTAGTTATATAATTAATTTTTGAGAAATGAATAAAAATATTTTGGAAGATTCTTCTAAATTCTTGAACAACAATTTGACAACACATTTGAATTGAAATGAATAATCAAGCCTTTAAATAAAATTTAATTCTGCATAATTTATTTATGAATGAATAAATATAATGTAACAAAATTTTATATTATGGTCCTTATTTAAATAAATTGCTAAATGTTATGAACTTTGGTACAGTAGTGATAAAAAATTTTTCAATGACACGATTTAGAGACATTAGTGAAAAAAGAAAAAAAATTGATTATTGAAAATAGCTAGTTTAGAAAGAGTAATGAAAGACTTAGTAACACTTTTAAATATTAGGAATAACAAGAATCATTTATCACTTTGTAAATCCCCAGCCTGGACCACATGCAGCCCTGTTAAGACTAGATTACCAGTTTTCTACTGTATTTATGCATACAGTAGGAGAATGTAATGTTGCACATTTAATAAGAAAAAGGTGAAATTGGGCTTCAGCCTGTTGTTACTAAGCAAATATATAAGTAAAATTTTTAAATTATTAATGTGCACATTATAAATATGTATTACAATTGTCTCTGCAGTTCAGTTGGTACAGATGTAATCTGATTCATAGAAGGTCCCAAGTATATTTCCTAGTATAGGCTTTGCAGCCTTTCATCTCTGATTTCAATAATTTTTTATTATACATTTAAATGAGATCCATCATTTAGTAAAGAATTGTGTTGATTTTTTTTCTTTCCTAATAATTATGCAGTGAAATTTTATTCATCCAGACCAAATCAAATGAATACACAAAATCACAATGAAAGCACAACATCTGCTTTAAAATAAAATATCCTGTAAATTAATCAGTTTATATAGTACTTAAAATATAACTACTTGATACTAATCAATTAGTTCTAAAAATTAAAATTTACCAATCACAAACTTTAATAAAAATGAACTAATAGTCTTACAAATTTATAGAATACAATGCATGATTAAATTTGTTTAAATTTTTAATGGCCAATCTCTGTAGCAGAATGGTAAAATCAGAATGGTGGCTTTAATCTGCAGATTTTGGATTTGAGTCCCAGTCAGGCATAATATATTTTCACACAATACAAAAAATTATTTCATTGTCATTTATCAGAAGCTGATGTTACTGGGTATCAGCCACAATAAACAGAATATAGAAAGCTAATTACTGCCAGGTTTTCTCTCCTTAAAATTCATTATAAATACATTCGCCACATCTATAGATAGTTCTGAGGTAATAGGCTGTGTAGATATTTAACTGTATTAAAAAAAATTATGAAATGTGATTAAATAAATTTAAAATGGCTGATATCTTCTTTTACCAGTTACTATCATTATTTTTTTAAAGGTTTAATCTATAGAAAAAAAATTATGTGATATTAAAAATTTACATGCAGCTGTTATCAATGGTCATTGATAGATGTCATTTATACCTTTGCTGATACTTGTATAGGACATGTATACCTTTGCTGATAAGATAGTTTTATTTCTTCTGCTTATTAATTGAATGGATGCCACATTTTATAAATTCATTTTTAGATCTAAATCTTAAATTTTACAACATTTTATTAGATTTTAATTTAATATTTTACTATAAAGAATTCATTTATCTATATCTGTTTTATTTTTCTATTATGGAGTTGATTAGAATCATAAAATAGAGTTGTTTCAAGGTATAATTTGCTAAAAATACATTTATTTTGTAAAAAAATGTTAATTTTCTCCATTTTATCATGACTCTGTTTAACAGAATAACTTCAAAACTGAGCAATTTAAAAAAAAAAAAACAACTTAAAAGTTAGAAGTTACTCAGAACTCAACTTCAAAATTACATGTAATTAATAATAACAATAATACATTCTATATACACTTCAGGAACTCTGTAACACATTATTAAACAATGCAAACAAAATTAAACCTTTTTTTTTTATAAATATTTTATAATTTCAATAATTATTTATTTATACCATATTAACACTTTTTATCAGCAATTAATATAATTCATTATATGTCCTATTATAGGATGATTTTATTTGTTTATTTATTACATGTACTATATATTATTGTAATTTTATATATTATATTAAAAATACATGATGATTTTAACCTAAAAAGCTTATTTATATAATTCCATATATTACAATACTAACTTGCATTATTGATAACACAAATACATTTAATTTATTTACATACATTGATACATCGAACATCATTATTTTACTTAATCTCAATTCTCATATAACAACAATTTTAAACTACTAGACATCAACAATGACAGTATCAAAACTGCACATACAAAAATTTATAAAACACAAATCCATTTATTATTAGCTAATTTAGTTTTTATTCATTAAAAATATTAATTTCCTACAACATGCATTATGTTCTACAGAATGGCTCAATTATTTTTTTTTTTTTATTTTTAATACAACAGTAATGAACTAAACTAATAAAGTAATTTTAATTTTTTAATTATCAATTTTTGTGTTAGTTTTTTATCATTCTTTTATTTTTATTTAATGAAATTTAACATTACCTTCATTTATGAAAAAAAGAAAGAAAAAAGGTCAAAAAATTATTGTAATAAAAATGTAATCTATTTCTTTGCAGGATGAGTTTTGAAATCTCAAAGTATATAAATACAAACTATCAATGAAAATTTAAAAAAAAAAATGATATAAATAATTAATTATAAAAGTGTACTCTTTGGATGAGGATTTCAATTACAGAGAACTAGATTTTTGTATTATTTATACTAAAACAATTTAAACACTGGAATACGGGATGGGCAAAATATGTAAAGTGAATATTTATATATATAATATAATGAAACAAATTAATATATATATATATAGGTCATACAATTTTTAGAAGATTAATGATAAATAAAAGTCATTTTAATTAATTTATTTTGTG
>JAAAKQ030016849.1:0-18017 GCA_010016005.3 Zanna intricata
TTTGGAAAAATATAGTTAAAAGAAGAGACAGACTTATAGGCCACATATTAAGGAATCCTGGAATAGTCGCTTTGGTATTGGAAGGACAGGTAGATGGGAAAAATTTTGCAGGCAGGCAACGGTTGGAATATGTAAAACAAATTGTTAGAGATGTAGGATGTAGGAGGTATGCCGAAATGAAACAACTGGCACTAGATAGGGAATCTTGGAGAGCTGCATGAAACCAGTCAAATGACTGAAGACAAAAAAAAAAGCTGAGAGTAAAAAAGATTTAGAAAAAACAATGAGTGGCATGGATGAAGTTCTTTGTAAGAACTACCACATGAAAATAAACAAGAACAAAATGAAAGTTATGAAATGTAATAGAAATAAAGTAGATGACCCATTGAATATAAAAATAGGATGAGAAAAGACTATGGAAGTAGAAGAAGTTTGTTGTTTGGGAAGTAGAATTAGTAAAGATTGACGAAGGAGGAATGATATAAAATGCTGAATAGCACAGGCGAAACAAGCTTTCAGTCAGAAATATAATTTTCTTACATAAAAAATTAATTTAAACATCAGGAAAGCATTTTTGAAAGTATATGTTTGGAGTGTAGCTTTATATAGTAGTGAAATTTGGATGATCGGGGTAGCTGAGAAAAAACGATTACAAGCTTTTGAAATGTGATGCTACAGGAGAATGTTAAAAATCAGGTGGGTGGATAAAGTTACAAATGAAGAGGTGTTGCAGCAAATCGATGAAGAAAGAAGCATTTGGAAAAATATAGCTAAAAGAAGTGACTGACTTATAGGCCACATCTTAAAGCATCCTGGAATAATCACCTTGATATTGGAGGGACAGGTATATGGGAAAAATTGTGCAGGCAGGCAATCTTTGGAGTATGTAAAATAAATTATTAGGGATGTAGGCTATTGGGGGTACACTGAAATGAAAGACTGGCACTAGATAGGAAATCTTGGAGAGCTGCATCAAACCAGTCAAATGACTGAAGATAAAAAAGGAAAAAAAAACATAAATAGACTACTTTTAATTTTAATAACATAATAATCGTAAGGTACAATTCATCAGTAAATTCCAGTTAAAATTTAAAAATTACATAAAACTAGTCAAAATTTAAAAAAATTAACACTAGCATAATATTGAATGAGATCAATTTATTTTATAGGTTAATATTTCAATAAATATTACTATAGGGAAAAATCCTAATTAAAGTTAATCAAATTAACCTAATATTCGTAATCACTGAAAAAGGAAGATATTTTATTTTACTTAAATTTACATTACTTTATTTCTTAAATTAATAATTAAAATAAAAAATTAATTAATAACATTTTTGCATTATCACATACTTTTAACGTATAATTTGTTATATTTCATTGAGCTGAACTAGATTTCAATTCACGATAACATATTTCAATTGGCTATATATTTATACAATTTTTTAATCAGTATTTTATTATTTTTTTAATTTCATTGTAATATTACTTTTACAAGTAATTTATACAATTTTTAATAAATATAATTTACTAAGATCAACTTATAATGAAAAAACTTTTTAACCTCACTTTTTTAAGTCAAAATAAATGTTCTGTTTGTATTTCGCAAAATGTTATTAAATTATCTTATTTAAAAAAGTACTAATAATATTTTCTATTTTGAAAAACTCTTATATTTGAAAAGTAGAAAATAAATTTTTTGAGTACGGTTTTGTGAAATTAAAAAATTTTGATTTTTGAAATAATTTTTAAAATACAATAAATAAAAATAATTCTAAGCCGACCAATAAACAAGGGAGGTAAGGTAATAAGAAACATAGATTAAATGATAAAATCTCTTTTAGATAATTATGAAAGGAAAAATATGAAAAAAATGTTATCTGCTAGTCAGCGCCTTCGCTAATACGCAATACAAAATGCAGCTTTTGCTATTTTATTCATTTTGTTTAATTTAAAAATAAGCTTCACTTAAATCTTAACTGAAAGTAATATCTGTATTTGTAATAAATCTTTTCTTGTAGACTTATCATATAGACAGATCTAAATCAGAATTTTTAGGAAGTAAAGTAAAATTACTACTCCGTCTATTAATTTAATAAATGGAAAAATTAAATGAAGAAATAAAGAAAGAAAAAGGTATTATAAAACAGAAGAAAATCAGTAAAAAAAAAAAACCAGCTTCAGAGAATTGTAAATACAACCATTTGTACACTGGCTTACTCTGCACGTAGAAATGCTATATTCAATCTTTATACTAGGTACATAGTACCTAGTACTATGTACCTATCACCTATATACATGTACACTAGCTATATACATATATACTAGGTACTATGTACCTAGTATCTACGTACATGGTATAAGAATATATCTTCTCAGAAGCTACAGACGCAAGTAATTTCTTCTTAAAATATATTAAGAATTTTGTTTCCTCAAAATTATTTATGACCGTGTGTAAACTGCCTGCTTTTTTCTAAGAAACAAGAATTCTGTGCAAAAACCGTGAACTCCAAATTTTGAATTTTTTGTGGGTTATGTTGTCATTGCATAGAAAAAAATTGCTGAACTGTTTTGTACAAAAACCAGCAAGTATCACTGAACCATTTCTTAATTAAGAGCTGTTTTGATTTTGTCTGTTTTTTATATGTACTTTTTACCTGTAGCAAGAACCAGCCTCTTCTGTAACTGGCCAGCTCTAGTTCTAAAGGCAGTTTTTCAAGTGTTGGTAATCATTAAGAAATTCATCAGTTCATATCTTTAAGTAAAGTGTAACAGGTTTTATTTTCTTATTGAGTATACACTTTTCTTATAAGTTTCAAATGTGTTAGAAGTATCTTTAAATGTGAATAATAATTTTAAGTTTATTTTGTTGGAGTGGTAGTGTATATCAATCTTTTGGAAGTAAATATAGATTGAGAAATAATATGGAGGATGATGTAAAAGAATACTACACCTAAGCACAAAATGATTTGTTATTTCAAGAAAAAAATACTATCCTTTGTGGTGAACCAATAGCAAACCCAACATTTTTTTCCTTTAACAAGTAAAATCAAGTATTACTATGTCAATGCCAATGAAAAAAGTACATAAGGAGACTTTAAAGTTGAAATCATCAGAAGGTCAAATGAACTTAAGTGATAAGTAAGTGCCAAAAGCTGTTCAGTGATATTAAAGTATCTTCTAAAGATAACAATGGTGAGAAAACTGAATCTAGTGATGGTCTAGGAACAGATTTTTGTATTATATTCAATTTTATAAAAAATCGATTAAACTTTTATTACATTGATTAGTCAAATGTTATTTCATTATTTAATTATTACATACATTAAATTCTTTAATCCTGTGCAATTGCATTATGGTTTTTAAAGCAAGATTATATCAAAAGTTATGGTTTGGTTGCAGAAACAGAAGACTAAACAATAAACTTGTATAATAACACAGGACATTAAACACTGTAGAAGTTCTAGATATAAATAAAATAAATCCTATAATACAGTTAAAAAAAAATTATGTTGAAGTAAATATTATCCAATATTAAAATTTTTTTTTCTGAAAAATCTGTTTTGGAATCCTGGTTTTGGAACCAATTGGTTTTTGTACAAAGGTCTTCATTTAGTTTAATTAAAATAAATTGCAAACTAACTTTAAAATTTTAAGCTATTTATATCTAGTTTTACTAAAGATTAGATAAACTCATCTGAAAGTACAAAAAAATTGAATTAATAACGAGAACCTTAAAACATGACTATTATTATAAATAAATAACAGCAGGTTTTAACAAAAAAAAAAAAAGGGTCTGCTGTACCTATTACAGGAATAAGATATTTTTTTGAGGATCTTTGAATAAAAGGTAAGTAAATAGTATATCGGTGATTGAGCTCACAACAGAAGAGTATGTGAATTTTGTATGTTTCTTATTACCACATGTATCTTCTTTTCTTACTTCCCTTAACTAAAATGGTGAAAATCATAATACGTCTGACTAATCATCACAAATAATAATTATTAATCAAGATAAAAGTTCATTTATATTACCTAGATCATTAAAAATCTAGCATGTCTATCAACTAAATTAATAGGTAAAACTAAAATATAAAACTTTCTTTTAATTACATTATAAAAGATAAAAGCAGTTTTAATGTAAAGCTCAATTACTAAATTCAAAGGGAAATTTTTTAATGGGAAATATTGAGAATAAGTTTTTTAAAAAATCTTAAAATGTAAATATAAAAAACACTAATTAATAAAACTTTGATTGTAATATCTTAATATATATATATATATAAAATGAATTCATTTGACCTAAAATTTCAAAAAGTTAAAACCTACTTCTACATATAAATTATGAAAAGTTTAATAAAAAAATTAAATATATTTAATATATTCTAAAGAATTATGTGATATAATGATATTTTTAACAAGAATCCATACAAAAATAAAATAGCACTAAAAATGATTAGAAATCTGAAGTTAATAGTATGCAATAAATTAATACCTATAATTAATTATACATGTACCTTCTAAGGCTACATTCACTGGTATAATGTACATTACTGTATAATAATCCTACAAAAGATAAAAGCAACAAAATTTCTTAATATAATAACTATTTCTATAAAATAAATATAATGTTTACTTACAACAAATATAAGAAATTATTAGATAAATCTAAGTTTTTGAATCGCCAATACAATAAAAAAGGGAAACCTCTACAGGAAACTGTAATAGTTTACGCAATAATTTGCATAAGAAAATATAAAATTTCAAACTAACAGATGGAAGAATATATTAAAAAAAAAAAGTTAATAAAATTATTTAGCTAATTATATAAATATAATATATATTATATTATATAAATAAAATTATTTTTAAATTAACACCATTATTCATTACCTTTAAAATATTTTATTCACAGATCATACAATGCAGATGGATTTTCTAATTAATGAAACGATGAAAAAATTGTACCAATAGTGGAAAAAGGCCTATTTGTGTCATTGACTTAAATGTCTTAAAGTATGAACAATCAACAAATAAAAATTCAGACTCACTTCGGAATGCAACAGAACGGAACACAAGGGTGGCGGGAGTTTACATTTCCTCCCTACAATTTGCAGAGCCTAGGCTGATGCACCTTGCTGCTGTGTCTTTCTAGTATCGGGCGGGTCATTGTTTTTAATTGGCAGTTTTAGATTACTGTTTTGGTTTATGGATGGATTCGGTACTTGCATTTTGTTCCTTTGGAAGTTTGGAGAAATACTGGGGCTGAATTCGGGAGGCCGGGCCTGCAAAGCCTGCTGCCCCCAGCATGATTGCCCTTCAGTCCATCCACTGAAGTCTTTTCGGTGCCGGTGCCTTTTGGGCTGGCAGGAATACGCCTTTTGGGGCTCTAATATTAGGCGGAAGCAATGCTTCTCCCTTTCCGGAGAGAGTCGCATGTGATGGCTGAAGTAAATTGTAAGCTTTGGTAGAAAAATGGGTGGTAGATTAAGAGAAGGTTAGCATCTTCTTCATTTTGTCTGCCTTTTCTGCTGGGCTCTCTGTTCGAACAACAGTCTTTTGTGTTCGCAGGAGGTTTGGGAGGGCAATCGCCGGAGTGTAGTTCTTAGTTTATTCCAGGTGTGCATGTGTCCGGAGAGGGGTTGAGGAGATCGCCCGAAGGAACTGTCAAAAAGCCAAAGCCACCGAAGGTCCCTGTTGAAACGTATCCTAATGGCAGGGAAGGGAAAAAACCCACAGATCAAGCTGCGTTGGTCCTGCCCTACTCAGGAACGGCGCTGCCTAATGCTACAATTACGAAACAGTGCCCAGCGCACATGAGTACAGTCATGGAACACTGTTACACAGCACACATAGCTGTACTTGTGGAAGACTCACTTTATTAGGTGTCCTTTCAGAAATGTACTTACAATAATATTTCTATTAATAACACAAGTGTTCAGACAGACTACTATTTTAAAACAAAATTTAGAAATCAATATAGTTTTGTCAAGATACTATTTTTTTTTTTTTATGGACAATTAATATCTATTAAAATATTATACATAAAAAATAATCATACTATAAGCATAATAAATCCATAATTAAAATACCTACGATAATCTATCAACAATCACAATTATTATAATAGTTCATTTTTTGTAATATTTAAGGAGTTTTTAATAAATTATGTTTATATAAATTACATAATACATGGAATTTGAAATATGATCAATAGGTTAGCTACATGAATAACACAGAAAATGGCAGTGGTATTATAAGCATTTAAGCAATGATTATTACTATCATAACTTTATTTATTACATATACTATTATTTACAATCAACGTATAATAATAAAAGTTCTATTGTTCAAAAATCTATCTTAACAAAGCTTTATAAAGACCGCTAAAAACATTAATATTAAGAATGTCTAAACCTTCAAAGTCTATCAACATCTGCAACATACTTTTCAGGCTTTGATGGTTAATTAGAATAATTAGACTACATATCTGAAGGCAAGTCAATATATGTTATGGCATGTCCTCTACTGCTCTTCACATCACTCTGTGACGTCTCCACACCAACAGCCGAAGTAGTGCAGTCCAAAAGTTACATCAACTAATTTCCAGTGACTTGCACAATATCTAACTAATCACGACATTACTATTGTAGTAACAAAATATCTTCTGATGGTAATTTGTTATAACAAATAAAATTATTTATGCCTAATTTTTTTTTTCAACTATGTTAAACTAAGGTTTTAATCAGTAACAATGATGTAATAAAAAAGTAAATAAAATGAGTTGTTTATTTATTACAAACCGTAAAGTTATGATTATCTTTAACATGGCATAGTTATTTACAAAAATTATTTCCAAATAACATATACTCACCAATAACTAATATTCCTTTGAGCTTAATAGGCCTACAAAAATACAAAATAAAAATTATTAAATTGTACAAAAAATACATAAATAAACTGTTAAAGAAATGTGAATAAAAGTAAAATAATTATAATCATTATTAAAAAGCTATGAATACTACAGAACAAAAACTGAATAAATATACATGAAATAGGTTCACTGTTTTGTTTAAAATTACAACATACAAATTACAAATAGTATTTTTAAAGTTAACGAGAACCAGCATTTTTACAGTAAATAATACTTATTTGATATCAGTAGGCAGTGAATATATCGGTGATCTCCATGGTGGCCAATTTGAATTCACTAAAACCACACCATAGGAGATACGAAATATCTAAAATTATTGTGTACTTTACTAAATAATACTCCTCTCTCTCTCTCTCAGAAGCCTATACAATACATTAATAAGTAAAGATAGTTGTAACAGTCACATAAAAATTTTCATGACGATTAATATACTGTAAATGGAACAGGTAGAGAAGCTTCCAGAAAGAAGAAAATGAGAAAAAAGAAAAAAAAAGAAGACCCTAGATGAAATAATAAACAAATTTTTACTAGAAAACAACTAATAGAAAGTGTAGAAGGCGCGGACAATGAACAGTCAAAAGGATGGGTTGGATACTAGTTCTGAAGACCAGGAGGTATAAATACTGCCAGGAACCAGCAAAGAGACAGTAGTTTTCCAAGTTTGAGTCAGTACAATGTGTGATAAAAACAATCTCGTTAAGTGTTTGGTAACAATTAAGTGAAGAGTGCGTCATGAGTATTCTGAATAGTGATTGAAAACAAGAAGCTGTTTGGTGAGTTATTCTTAAACAAGAGTGAAAGTGACAGTATTCTATTAATTCATAAAATATAGTGTAGTTCTTTTTAAACAATAAAAGTTCTTGCATAAAATGAATTGTACATTTTTCTGTTGTTAATCCAATAATAGTTTCTATTAGTATAGAGTTTTTAGTAAACTGGAACTGTATTTGGAATTTATAATTGCTATTAAATTATTTTATTTTTAATTACTATTATGTACATTATACATTATTTGAGAGTAATAAATTGTATTTATAAGAAATTTGTATGTGTGCTATCTCTCAATATCCTTACTGAACCATGATCACATGACTGAACTTAGTGCAAAGTGAGAAAAAATATTGTTTAATATACATAAGTTACTCTAATTATAAGGAAGAGGATATACATTGGCTGTAAAAAAAAGAACCTTCTACACTTGCGTTGCCCACTGAACTATTAACCACTGATTTGTCCATCATCAACCTGAAGCATAATTGATGTGGTTCATAAATTATGATATTACTGATACTTAACCAGAATTTTAGTCTTTTTTATGTATTAATTTTTAATAAACTGATCACAAGAAACTTCTACAAATTGTTTTATTATGATTAATTGAATATTTTGCTTGGTCTAATATTTTTCAACTATTATTTAACTGTTCCCTCTATGAATCATGAATCATGAGGGAATCATGAGGGGTCTAGAGTATTCAATGATACAGAATAGCTATACCAAAGGTCCAACCATATTAGAGTAGCATCTGTTGAGAGCCAGATAAAGGAATGATTCCTGAAAGAGAGTAGCAGAGCTCTTTCAGTAACTATTAAGGGCATAGTGAGGAAAATTTAAATGGCCATATCAACATCACTCAATCTTCTGAATACTACGCACCTGAAAGCAGCAAAAGACTAAAGCTTTTTTTTTCTCTCAACGAAATGCAGCTCTCTGCATTTGTAACAAAGATGAAGGTGTCTTTTTTAGTAAAATATTCTGGAGAAAAACTAGTCCCCTTTTGGATATCCAAATAGGGACTGGTAAGGAAGGGGAAAACAGAAAATTAAAAATTAACATTCTACGAATTGGAGCATGATATTCCTACAGAATTCTTCTGCACAAAAGTAAGAAAATTTAAAGAGGGAAATGAATAGATTAAATGTAGACGTAGTAGGAATTAGTGAGGTTCGGTGGGAAGAGGAAAATGACTTTTGGTCAGGAGATTTTAGAATAATTAAGTCACTCTCAAATAAAGGGCAGGTAGAAGTAGGCAATGAAAAAGAAGATAGGGAAGAGAGTAAAATATTTCACAAAACATAACAATAGAATCACTGTAATCAGGATAAAATAAAAAAAAGGCCGACAACAATTGTTAACATCTATATGCCTACAAGTTCCTATGATAATGATGAGGTAGAGTATGTATACTAAGAAATTGATGAAGCAATTAAATGCATAAAAGAGGATGAAAATTTAATAATAGGTGGAGATTGGAATGCAAGCAATAGAAGAACATACATATAGAAAAAGCTGAGTGATATTGCAATGTATCAGATAGATTATATCATGGTTAAGCAAAGATTTGGAAATCAACTCATTGACTGCAAAAAAAATCCAAGAGCAGACATTGATAGTGACCATAATTTAATGATAATGAAATGTAGACTGAGGTTTAAAAACCTCAAGAAAAGGTGTCAGATGAATCAGTGTAATTTAGAGAAGCTTGAGAAAGAGGAAGTAGTACTGAAGATTTTTGAGGAGCACATCACAAGAGGTATGAGTAAAAAAAGATAAAATAGAAAACACAGAAGAAGAATGGGAGAATGTTAAAAAGAAAATTCTTAAATCAGTAGAAGTGAACTTCTGGAATCACCATTAAGGTATATCTTCAGAGGATGAGATGAATGAATTGTAGCTTGTGTGAAAAATGCCATGCCTGACCGAGATTCGAACTCGGGACCTCCGGATGAAAGGCCGAGATACTACCACTCGCGCCACGGAGGCCAGCAGTAGAAGTGAACCTAGGTGAAACAAAGAGAACTGGTAGGAAACCTTGGACATCAAAGGATATATTACAGCTAATGGATGAGTGGAGAAAGTATAGGAATGTTAGTGATATAGAAAGTAAAAGGACCTATCAACAATTAACAGGAAAGTTAAGATGAATTTTGTGGTACACAAAAAATTTAATAATGTGTTACATAAAATGGTACACTTATTTATAATATGAAAGAAAAGGTTATAAGTGGGAGGAATATATTGAAGAGTTATACAGAGGAAATGAATTAGAAACTGGTGTTATAGAGGAAAAAGAGCAACTCAAAGAGGATGGAAAGGAAGACACAATACTGAAATCTGAATTTAATAGAGCATTAAAGTATTTGAATAGGAAAAAAGCTTCTGGAATAAACAGGATATATGCAGAATTACTGTGCAGTGCAGGTGAGGAAGTGATAGATAGATTATACAAACTGTTTTGTAATATTTATGAAAAAGGGGAAGTTCCATTAGACTTCAAAAAGAGTGTTATTGTCATATCAAAGAAAGAAGGAGTAGATAAATGTGAAGAATACAGAACAATTAGCCTAACTACTCATGCATCAAAAATTTCAACCAGAATCTTATACAGAAGAATTGAGAGGAGAGTGGAAAAAGTATTAGGAGAATACCAATTTGGTTTCAGGAAAAGTATAGGGACAAGGGAAGCAATTTTAGTACATCAGATTAATAGTAGAAGGACGATTAAAGAAAAAGAAATCTCTCTCTCTCTCTCTCTCTCTCTCTATATATATATATATATATATGGCATTTATGAACTCAGAAAAGACATTTATAACAAAAGACTGGAATAAAACGTTCAACAATTTTAAAAATGTAGGGTTCAAGTAAAGAGATAGAAGAACAATTGCTAACATTTACAGGAATCAAATTGCAACAGTAATAATTGAAGAGCATAAGAAAAAAGGCAAGGATGTTACCTATTCCAATTACTTTTAAATCTTTATATAAAACTAGCAGTTAATGATGTTAAAGAAGAGTTTAGATCAAAAGTAACAGTGGATGGTGAAAAGATAAAGATGCCACAATTTGTTAATGATATAGTAATTCTAGTTGAGAGTAAAAAAGATTTAGAAGAAATAATGATTGGCATGGATGAAGTTGTATGCAAGAACTTCCACATAAGAAAGTGCTGAATAGCACAGGCAAAATGAGCTTTCAGTCAGAAATATAATTTGCTTACATCAAAAATTAATTTAAACATCAGGAAAGCATTTTTGAAAGTACATGTTTGGAGCACAGCTTTATATCAAAGTGAAACTTGGATGATTGGGGATGATTAATTCATAAAATGGACAGATGAACTCTGAAAAGATGATTATATAACTGAATTTGTTTCAACAGGTCCTAAGATTTATGATTACAAAATAGCTAAAGATAAATGTGTTGCAAAGATAGAAGGATTTGATTTAAACTGTGAGTATTGTATTTGAAAATTACACAGAAGATAGTTGAAAGGGCATCTGAAAGCGTAGCTGTAATTTACAATCAGATAACCAGAAATATTATTTCTGTTTAAGATTAGTAACTAGTTAAGATTAAATAAAATTGTAAACAAGGAGATAACTTTCAATTTTAACCTTCTTTTTTGTAAAAGTTATTACTAGTTTAATACAAATTTAAAGTTTGTTTTTGGAAATTTTTAGTTTTATTTGTATTTAAGCTAGATGTTTAAAAGAATAAAAAAATTGTTATTAATGTACTGTAATGTTACTACTTGGATGTACAAAGCATTATCAATATATAGTAAACAATGTCTTATTCAGTAAATACATTGACACATCATATGCTTTAAAATCAGCTGCTACCACATCAGAAAAGAAGGAAAAGTGATTATAAATTGCTAACTACTGACAATAGTACTAATGAGAAAATGGCAAAAACAGTACACTAAATTAAATGTATAACAGACAATACAGTAGATGCTGCTTATTAGAATTACTTTTGCACTTAAAAAAAGTGAATCAATAAAGTGGTTGATTCAATTAACATCAAAGGTCATTCTCCTGCATGCTTACAAACATAACCTAATTTTATGTAAACGGTTGTAAAACAAAATGTATCCAGTTTAATATCATATATATATATATATATATATATATATATATGTACAATATTAATTTAGATAAAGATACATTAAAACACCTAATCTAATATTAAAAACAAAAAGAAAAACTTTTCTTTACTATCATGTGTTTTTTTTTTCTTTTTTTTAGTCAATTCTATTAAATATATAGTGCTGTATTATAAAAGATACAGTACAAATACTAAAACATGGGGAATACTGTAAAATGTAAACTTATAAAAAAGTTTTATTCAATTAATTAAGAAAAAACAAATCTGTAACTTACATACTACACAAATTTTAATTATTCTATAATTTCATAAAATTGCTTATCTTTTTTTGAAGTAAATTTTTTTAATGTTCTAAGGCCATGTTCCACTTTATATAAATAAAGGAACTTATCTGGTCTTCCTCTGTGAAATTTCAAATTCTTCCATAGAACTGATAGTGCATTGGTTATTTCTTTTAATGACGGAGCTTGTGAATGAGCTTTCTCTGTTCCTTAAATAATTTTATCCTCTTGCAGTCTTTGATTCATAATTTCAGACAAAATTTCATCATCAATAACAGGAACACAAACAGGAATGTCCCTGTCAATAGAAATCCAATGATTAATTTTATCATCCACATCTTCAATTAAACTTATCGGCACAATGTCATTGGATTCAATAAAAACAGCTTTTTTGAATGGTTTCAATTTTTATTCATTCCAAGCTTTGCATAAGATATGAGTAGCATCTAGTAGTGTAATTTTTTTGGCTACATCATTTGCAATCTTCTTATGTCCAGCTCCATTTCTCACTTGAGTATCCTCCTCATTTTTTCTATATAAAACTTTCAGGATTTTTACAATTCGTTAATCTACGGGCTCTAATAAAGTTATTGTATTTGATGGTAAAAAAAATAAATAAATAACTCTATGTTTTTTAAATTATAACTTGGTGATGTATGAGCTGTATTAAGTGTCTAAATTTAAAGCTACTTTCTTTTTCTGATTAATTTTTCATTGCCATTTAATCAAAATTGAGAAAATAAAACAGACATCATCCATGCATTTTTGTTTGAATTTTAGTTTACAGGTAAGGAAACATCTAGGATTTTTTGATTTGTCTAGAATCTTTTGAACTATGAGTTCTTTTTTATCACTTCCATTCATGTTGCAAGTGAGGAGAACTGTTATGTGATCTTTGTTTTTTTACAAAAAAATTGACACCTGAGTTGTCAATTTTCTTAAAACGTAATGAAAAATCAGGAAGTGCTCTAAAATACAATTCTAGTTCGTCACAATTGTAGATATCAGATTTTAAGGTTTTTAAATTTTGGGAATGCAGTTCTTACTCTAGTTGTCTGCAGCAAGTTGATCAGCATCCAAATTTTCACTGAATAATTTTTTCTAAACAATATTGTTTCTCTCTTTCCAAGAAGAGAGCTAACCATCTGTTGGCTGAAATCATAATCACCAAATTTTTCTGCAAATTGTTTTGCTTTTATTTTTAAGATTCCACAACTGATAAGTGCATTTAATGTTTTTGCCTCGGTGAACCACTTTAATAAAGTGTGTTCAACATTTTCATTCTTACCATCATGTTTTCTGTTTATGTTCATGTTCTCATTTAGGATGACTGCAGCCTCAAATTCTTTGCGGCTTTTAATGATATGAGAAAGGGAAGTCTGAGAAAGTCCCAGTTGTTGCAGTTTCTTGCTGCCTACATTTAGAAAGTTTATTTTATTTATTTAAAATGTCTAATTTTTCAGGTAAATTTAAATCCTTAAGTTTATTTGACATGGCTTTGAAATTCACAAACATTTCAATACAGAACACAAAAAACAGACAACAGATAAAATCAAAATGATCACAATGAAACAATAGTAATGTAATACTAAACATTAACAAAAGTTGAAGTCTAAAAGATATATGTATACACAGTATAGAAAAGATGATACATCGATACGAAGTGTTCTGTACTGCATGAATGCATATTTAGTCTGCCAGCCTTTTATTGACAGAAATCTGGTGCTGTGCTGCTTATCATTAGCCAGTTAGCGACTAGATAATGGTATGATATGACCCATTTCCTTAGAGTAATCAATTTAAACATTAAAGATAGTAAAATGAAAGCATACACAACATAATGCACTGCAATAAACATAAATAATCCATTTCGTATTATAACAAATAAATGTAAAATATTGATTCAATAAACTAATTCTTGATTCTATTACAGAAAGAAATTTATTCTAATTTCTTGTATTTCGATTTGGGTTTTAGAAAAATGATCAATAATCCATCTGATCAGTTACCCAATGATTCTAATAAGAGGCATCTACTATATCTTATATCAATGTAATGTAACAAAGTATAATAACTACTTCTTAGCTAGATTGATTTTTCAATGGAGATCAGGCTGTGAAATTAACAAACATAAATAAAATGAAGAAATACAATACTGAGATGAAATGTGATGTATAACTCCATCCAGAATGAAAAATAAATGAAAAGAGTTATTTATACAATTTGGAAACTCAAATGGATGCTTCACTTCAAATCATCTCCTGATATACTACTGATTTTGGAACAGGACATTTCAAATTATTGGCTTTAACCTCTAAAGATTTTTTTATATGTGAATTTTTGTTTGGTTCAAAGTTTAATTTATTAAAATTTTAATAAATTACTAATAATTTAACTCGTTATTCAGAAATTGAAATTTATGGAATTTAGCTATCATACCTATTTATTCTAAAAGACATTATTTTAGTCAAATAGAAACTGGTGATACATTTTATTCAACTTCTTCAGTTTCTTTGATATTAATCTTGTCATTCACCGCTGCTTGCCACACCACTTCAAGTTGTTCTTCTGTTTTACTGAAAACAGGTAGATAAGAAATAACTTTAGCAGATTTTAAGGTTAAACTTTAATAAAATTTTAGCCTAAAATATAAAAATTAAATATAATTGAATACATATGTGATAAAAAATATCAATCATCTCTCTGTAATGCAAGAATAGAGTACTTTGAATGCACAGTTGACTTGCCATTAAAACAATTTTTCTGATAATTCCTCTCTCTTGATTACCTTGTTCTCTCTTTTGGCAGTGAAGTTAAGGCATGCTCAACTAGAGGCAAGCAGAATCCACTGAGCAAGTGCGAGCAATGTGATTGCCATGAGAAGTGCCTCTGTCATTAACAAACTATAATAATTAAAATTGTTTGTATTAGCTTTTTGTTTAAATTATTAAACAGAATTAAGTTAATTTATGCATTTCAGTTGTTTCTACTTTATTATTAATAAGTAGTAAATTGCATTCAACAATAAAAACAAATAAGAGTACGTATAAATCAAGAACATTAAAAAGTGATAAATAAAAGTTAATCATCTCAACTGAAAAGTTTTAAATTGCAGATATTCTATCTATGTAATTAGATATTGAAATCAAATTTATGATTAAAATTATAATACAAACACATATTTTCAAGTAATTTTTATGTCTGCATTATCAAGAAATCATACTCATTAAGAAATTCCTGAAATGGATTTCTTTATTTCTTTAGAGCTACATATGTAGCAGGCACTGCTAAATTTAATCAGGTTTAAGATAGAGATTTCTTAAATCTTAAATTATGATAGTTGTAATATATTTTTCTTGTCATAAGTAAGAGAAGCTTTGTTCATGGAAATAAGCAGTATGTGCAGGTAAGATGGATAGGCCAAGAGTTTTTATTCTAGAATAATGCTGTTCTATCCCTAACAAGTATAATGGCTTCATAAAAGTATGAACAGAGAAGGATAATAATATCTAATCTGATAAACAATGATCTACATGAAACTTAAGATTTTAATATAATTTATTAACTGATTCTCTTAAAACCTAGAAGGCTCATTTCCAATTTTAATAACTTCCTTATATATGGATGACATGAATATTAATTACACTATATGAAAAATAATAAGCCTGAGTGAAATCTGAAACCAGATGAAAGAGTGAAATATTACTGCTTTGCCATGAGAGTTCGCAATATCTTAATATCCTTTTTGAATTTTATTGTATATGTAGACCAATAAAGAAAAAGTTCACATATAAAATCAAACAAAATATCCAAAATAATAGAATGACTTAAGTTTAAATATCTATAATTTTTATTAAGTATGTCATACTATAATTGACATTGCTAAGTTTCCTAGCTAAAGGTGCTAAGCATGGCTTTTAGTTAAGATTTTTCATCTAGCTGAGCCAAATTCTCATTTCTTTTATTAGCACCTTTGAAAGTTCCCCAAAGAAAGTATAAAAGTAACCGCAAAGAATGAAAAAAAAAAAAAAAATAGTTTTTAATAACTTAAAATTATACAACTTTAATTTAGGACTTAAATAAAACCTTTACTTTATTGTTTGCAATAATTTTCCTTACCAAATGATTACAAAAGGAAAAGTATTCTAAAAGAAATAAATAGCAAGAACAGGAATAAAGAGCTACAATGCTCTACGCTTTTTTTCTTATTCTACTTTTTAGTTTTTCTACAATTGTTTTGGGAAAAACTGCAGTATGAGGATTCAATAATACACAATTATTTCATACCTTTTTTCAAGTTTTAGCTGTTGTATTAAGGTATCCTTTTCCTTAAGCAATGCTTTCATGCGATTTATTTCTTGTGAAAAGTGCTCTTTCATGCGATCAAGAGATGAAGCCTGTTGTTTGAACTTTTGTTCCATTCCATCAATTTCCTTACATGCATCTCGTTCTACTCCCTATAAAAAGAATAAAATAACATAAAAATATTCAACTCATTCTACATTCTGAAGAATAAAATATCATAAAAACATTCAAACTTCTTAAATACTTCAGAAGCGGTAATAATTATTTTTAGGAGAAAATTAAACCTGTTTTGAACATATGTTTAATTTTAAGAGTACTGATTTTCAACTAATTTAATTTAGTATAAATAACAATGACTAATTTCTACCTGTGTATGAGGATAACTTAAACATGAGTGGTATTCATATTTAATAAATCAATTTTCATGGTTAACGAGTAATAATGTAAACAGTATAGTTCAATAACAATGTAGTCCTAATCTGTTCACAAAGTAACTACATTACTTATATGAATGCTTCACATAAATTCAGCTTATTTCATGCCAGTAAATTGCTTCAAAACCTCCAATGACTAGAATAAAGGCCAATTTTAGATTTATTTAATAAATATTTTTATACCACTAAAAATCCAATTTTTGTATACCTTAAGTCTATTGCGCAACTGGCCTACACGTACAGCAATATCAGAACCTAGTTTGACGACAGTCCGTCTTTCATCAAGTTGATTTACCAATGATTCTTGTTCAGTAATCAATTCACGTGCAAATGCCATTGCTTGACTTAACTGTCGTTTACAGGATTCACGTCCCTTTTCACTCTGGTGTAGACGATCCTCTAATTCAGATATTTTTTCTTCTAGTTTCCTGACAAATAAAATAAACACAAATATTGAAAATAGGTGCAGCCAGTTTTTTTTTGTGTACAGTAAAATATGCAGAAGGAATTAAACTCACTATTCAGGAAGAATATACATTTATTAGAAAAAAGATATGCAATAACACAAATATGTATTAAATCAAAATAATTATAGATACCGTATTTATTGTTGATTGACACCAATAAAGAAAATAAATACAACAGTTTCCTTCTGATGAAACTGTCAGAGAAAAAGATTTTTGGATTTATTTATATATAATGTTCTCCATCTTTTAAAAATAATATATTACAATTAAAAAAATGACTGTAATCAAATAGGAGAAACCAAAATTATGTGTATGTACAGATTTTTAAGTAGGTTACATATGCACATGTGCTATACATATGTATGTGCATAATTAAATCTGAAATGAATTTAATACAAGTAGCTCAGTTAGATGGTAGAATGTGTGAAATAAATTAAAAATCAGCCCATCTAACATATTAAGCATTTTTTGAGCAGTCTGAATAAAAATGTTTTGTTAATGCATTCTATTTTTTATAAAGAGCAAAGTATTCAAAGGTTTCATCTTAATTAAATCTAAATGCAGTTAAAACATTTATTTATATATTACACATTACATTATATACGAGGGTAAGTCAATATTTATCGGCAATTTAGTTATATTTTTGTTTATGTTGGTAGTACTGTCGTTTTGCGTCGATGACGCATGCTTTGTTTATTTTTTG
>JAAAKQ030016860.1:0-18016 GCA_010016005.3 Zanna intricata
TTGTAACGAAAGAAGTGAGAGTTTCTGCATCCTCCTTACCGTGTATTTACAGTTTTATTGTAATTTTATGGGGATTTATTTTTTATGTTTTAGTATTATTTTTAAAGTTTTACTCAAAATGTTCACTATGATGGAACAATTGGATTGTTGTATTCTTTTCAATTTCTTTGTTAATTTGTACATTATTCATGAATAAGCTGTAGCTATTGTCTTGAGAATTAATAAAAATTTGTTATTTATTTATGTTTTAGGAGACCTGGTCGCATACCACAAAATTAAGCCTATTACTGAAGTAGGAAGAGAAATATTATGTATACCTTGCCACAGAGCAGGTACTGACTGTGATTCCTTGCCTGCCATTTTTCAAGGTCTCTTAGTGAGAGCAAGATGATCTCTTCGCCCCCTGGACTTTACTCGCCAAAGAACATTGTCTTTTATAAAACCAAATGTGAAAAAAAAAATTAAAACATTTTCCTTGATACATGTAATTATGCTGCTAAGCTGTCATAAAATAATTTTATTACATAAATGATGTATGATGGAGGAACTGTTGTTATTTAATAAGTATTTTATAATAATTAGTACTGATTGTTTTTAATGATGTTGAATTTAAAGAAAGTGTAATTTTATCTGTTATATATATATATATATATATATAGACTGCTAGATTGCTGAAATAATAATATGTACCAAGGGGTTTTGCAGTTTATAATATTGTAGTAATATCAATTAAAAAACTTTTGTATAATTTATTCATAATAAGTTTAAGTCATACTATTGCGTTACTGTATTTTATTTTAACTTTTTTTATAACTAGTTACTGTGAATTAGCAATGAGCACTAATTTTCATATACGAGTATAATTGGATATTTATTTTAATAAAAGCAATAAAATGAAAAATAGCTATTGTAACACAAGTTATTCTTTGAATGGGATGCGCTATGATTTTTTTCTGTTTCATTAATTGCTGTCTCTATGTAATATTATATATTTTATTTCTCTTTTTGTCATACAATTATCTCTTGCCTGCATTTATTGTAACCGTGATTCTTTATTAAATAATAATAATGCAATTATAAATTTTTTACAGACAGATTACAAGTTCAATTATAGTTGAAATAATATTTTTTCCGTTGCTGTAATTAAGTTTGGGGATAGAATAAACTGATAATTTTCAAATGTTATTTGTCAACACTGTATCTATTGATTATAGTTATACTGACTATTTTTTTTAAATATTTTTTATTTTATTTAATAATCTTTTTTAAGCAGAAAAATTGATTTTAAAACAGATGATATGTGTACCGCTGCACAAAAATAGATTTTCAGGAATATAAATATCATATAAAAAGAAACATGATTTTATTGTGCTTTTTTCTAGAAAATTCATCTGAATGCTCATTTTTAGATTCTCTCCAAAAACTTGTTTAATTTTAATAATTATAAGAGTTTGCTATAGAAATAATTTTCATAAATGAATGTAAGAAATGTAATGAAGTATGCACAATGCAACAATGAGTTATGTTCACAGACAAGTCTTTAGAAGCTAGATTATATTTTTTCTTAGAGATTCTTTAGTTATTGAATTTCCAAAAGGTAGATTTTTTTTTTGTTTACGTAGGGATGGAGCCTCAAACAATAAACCTATTATTGCACAGATTATAATATTATAGTAATATTACAATTATTAGTCAAATTCATTTTTGAAAGGAATACAGATATCTTTACTTGTAAGATTATGGACATAAATCAAGAAATCATTTTATCATTCATGATAAAAAAAAATCAATCATGAAAAAAAAATAGAATGATTCACTCAGGATTCAACCACATATCAACAGTTTTCTAATCTTGAATCCAAGAGAGTGTATTGCTTGTAGGCAAATAAGAATTGCTTGCATTATCTATTCTAAAATGTGTATTAAGTTATTTAAAAAACTAAGAAAATTATTTTTCTTGAGGAGAGAATATCACTAATATTCAGGATATTACTCAGGATAATGTGGTAACTGAAATTTATGATTTTTAGCTTCTTAACTACTGAGTTACTACCAGCCTCCGTTATCTGTGAGATGAATAATTTTCAGAATACATTAAATTTTACAACTGATACTACTTTAAAAGAAAAAACTAAATCTGGCTGGGTAATTATTTGGGTATATTGTCATAATCAATAGGAATGCAACCTTCACCGCTGAAAAACATTGTTTTGATTGGTACTGTCTCTTAACTTACTTTATTTCAGGATGGATGAAACATTCCATCATATCTTTGTCAAAATGTGATTTTTAGCTAAGTTAGATAATTAACTACAGCAGTCCTGGGTTCGAATCCCGGTCAGGCATGGCATTTTCACACACGCTACACATCATTTATCTCCATCCTCTGATGTAATACTTAACTGTGGTTCTGGAGGTTAAAAAAAAAAAAAATAAAAGATAATTAACTAGCTAATCTTAATTTTCAATAGAAAAATCAATAAAATTGATAGTCATTGTTTTCTGAATTGTCAATCTATTATTGCCTGATCTTGATTTAGTTTTATGAATTACCAGCTGTTAAAGCCAATTTATCTTTAAATTTCAAAATTTGTTATACTGCTAAATAATGAAGTTTAAATTATGATGCATGTGTGTTGTACAATACCTTTTTGTTAGGATTGAAATTACTTTTATTTGAAACATTAAGTAGGGAAACGATAATATTTATGAAAAGCAGTACGTAATACCTATCGGCATCTAATTCAGCTCATTTATAGCATTAAGGGTTTAATAAATTAATTTCATAATAACAATTCTAAGTTTTTCAATGAATAACAATAATAATAAAAAGTGATCTTTTATGCAAATTTAGATAGTTTAATATGCAAATCATTCGATTTTTGTTATTCTGTAATCTATTAAATAAATAAAGAAAAAAAAATCATAAATTATATTCAACATTTTTTTTTATTACAAAACTTTTGGGTGAATTCAAATTAATTTGGTTGTTATTGAAAGTTCATCTTTCCTATTAGGGAAATAAATGTTAAAAGTAACCTTCTTAGTGGTGTATAGCAGCGATTCTGAAAATGGTTGCTATTAAAGCAGTAGATGTGTAGATCAGGCACTGAACACAACATGGTGAATGATTGTAGTTAAACAATTTAAAATTTAATCATGTTTAACATAACATGTTTATATTTTAAATAAATAATCATAAACATCTTCACTTGATCTTCAGACCTAATAGAGCAACTGTATTGCATTTCAGGCAACATGATTTTTTTTCTTAACTAGTTTTTAACTTTTTCTTAACTTTTCTGAACTAATTTTTTTTCTTTTTAACTAGTGTCAAAGGTAGATTTAAAAATATATTTACTTGATCATTTCTTTTTTAAATAAATTGTGTTTTTGTTTAAAGCTACTGCCTTTATTGATAACTTTTTATCTCTCTTTTTACTTGATTTAAGAAGTTGCTTATGAAGTATTTGTTCTTGAAAGTGATAGCAAAAGCAAAACGTTTGGAAATTACAAATAAGAAATTAAGTCATTTAAGTCAGCACATATTTTGTAATAATATATGTTAAAATTCTTTAAAAAATCAAAGCTGTCATCAAATCAAATTATCTGTGTTTAATGATTAGCTGCAATCATTATTATCATTTTGTTACAAATGGGTTAAAGAGCATTTAAGATATTTTCAATATTTTATTTCTATAACTTAATAACTACTAATTTTTGTATGAAAAAAGAATTTTTTTTTCCTATAATAACAATTAATCGTAGTAATAAATAAGTTATTTCTGCTTTGAATTTCATGGTTAGTTGTTAATCTTAATTTACTGTATTTTTAGTTTTCTCCTTATATTATCTATACTAACTATAGCTTTTTATGTGATATATTTTTTTTATATGTTATTAATGTATCCATTTTAAAAATGTATAAATATTTATATATATATTTTGTTTGTTATTTTTGTAATATTTGAATGACTTGAGTTAATATAATATTTCATAGAATAATTATTGTATTACATTAATCTGTATTTTTGTTGTGCCAGAAGAAATATATGATCTAAGCAGTTAACAGTATGCACTTGTGGAATATCATTCTTTAACCTTAAGTGTTTATATTGTGTGATTGTTTTATTAATAATGGATTCACTTAGTTCCAGATGATTTTAAAACTTTAGAAGAGAAGAAGAAAAATGCATGCATAGTTTTTACTTATAAATAGTAAACAAATATCATTAAAATAACTGAATATTCTGTTGTAAGTAACTATCATTTAATCAGATATGTTTACTTTTATCTTTGAGAAATTGATTCTGTAAATTATTGTCCTGTATTTTAATTATTTTAAAATAAGTTAGACAAAACATATGAATGCCACTTTTTTTTTGTGTAGCAGTATGAATATCAGTCTTTATTAAAGTCATTTATAATTATTAGAAAAAAGGAAATAAGCAAAGTAGAAATGGATTTTTATGATTGTTTCATAAAAATAATTTACGATTGTATTTAATTATTAATCTATTTTATGATTTTACCTTATTTTTATCATTGTTGATTCAACAAAAGTAATTATTTTTGTTGACAATGAAGAAAATTAAATATTAAAGTTAAAAAAAAAAGAATATCAGTCAATACTTATTTTAAAACTATGTAGCTCTCCTCCTTATGATAGGAACATTTAAAATATTATTCTTAATGCCTTATAATTTAATGATAAGTAAAGTTAATGTTTTTAAGCTTAAAGCCAAATATATATTATTTATAATTCCAATATATATGTTGTTAGATATGGAAATAGCAGAAAAGTATCCAGTAAAGTATTTATTTTTTTTGTGGAATAAAAAAATGTTTACCTTTTGTGTAAACAAAAAACATTTGTTGTGAAACCTTGATTTCGTGTAATCATAGGTGAAGGATATGATAAAAAAATGCCATAACTAATTTTTATAATCAAGGTTCAGATTGGAAAATACAAATTATTCTGCTTTGTCTAAACAAAAGTTTTGTGAAGATTGTAAATGTTAGATGATAACAAAACAATATTTATTACAGACTTAAAATTTTTTAGTAAATTAATATTTTTGTTCTGTATACAGAGACAGATTTTTAGTTTTGATCATTTTTAGCATAAGCATTTAAATTAATATTAAGCAATGATGAACCTTATTTACTGTAAAAGCATCCATTATTTTAAATAGAAAAAAAAAAAAATTAAAAACGCAAAATAAAATAAAACTTGCAATGCCTATGGACTCTATAAATTAAATAAAAATATTTAAGTAAATTCAAATATAAAAAAAAAAATAACAATCTTGGTTGTAACATCAAACAATATAGTATATACATATGCCATGAAGTTTAAAGAATTCTCCCTGGATTAATGTACAATGTCGTCATCATTTTATTGAGAAGTGAGTAAAATATCATTGACCACAGCTGAACAATTATTATTAAGTGGTTAAATATATCTGAAAATTTGTAATAAGGGGAATGAAATCAAGTATATAACATTATATAAGTATATAACATTCAGGAATGTAAAAGAACAAAAACCTTTGTGATGAATAAAATCAATTTCCATGGTGCTTAATAAAGGAATGAAATATTAAGACGACCAGCCCTGGTTCCAGAAGATTTTTATCTTTTGTAGAGATATTTGCCTTTGAAATCATGACTCAACTGTGATGTTCTCTAAGGTAAACCTCTATAAAAGACCACATAAAAAAGACCACTGAGTGTGGCCATAATAATTTCTCAAAAGTGTAGTTAAAACAATACTAATTGGAAGTATAGAAGAAATCCCAAATTTTGTAAAAGAGAAATATGACTAATTTAAAAATTTGAAGGTAAATACAGTAAATGAGGGGTAGTTAATTTTGTATTTTAAACGAATGAAGTGTGCATTGAAGAATACTGTAAATATCAAGTACAGTAGTATTTAACACAAATTTTTTTGTTTACTTTCCCCTGAAAATGCTTAATACTATAAGTATTCGTTCAGCAAAGTCTGCCTACTTGACTTTGTCTTTTGTTTAATCGCTTACTTTTTTAACACCATTTGAACTTCATAAAACAAGTTGACAATTTTATTATTACCAAGATAAAGACCTAATTGTTTTAATTTGACACAATTTACAGCATCAACTAAAGGAATAGACTGGTTTTCTTTTAACTTTTTCCATTTTAGTTTCTTTTGAAGTAAAGTCATTAGCATGCTTATCCAGAATTTCTTTCTTTCAACTTCAATCTCTTCGTTTTCATCAATGTCAATGTTGATCTGCTGATCTAGTTCTACAATTTCATTTTCAGTTTAAATTGCAGTTTCTTCATTCATGTTTTCTACCTAGATAACAGAACTAATACACCTTTTTTAAAGCACTTTTTGCCATGTTTTCATCCACACTGATTCTTGCTTTCTTTACATATTCATTACATCTGACAAAGAAAGTTTTTGAATTAACTCATGTAAATTTTGAATCAAGTTAATAACTGCTACAAGAGTTGTCATTATCCAATAGCAGTAAGAGGTTTAAACAACTGAATTACTACTAGATCTTAATGGTTGTGGTAATGTGAGCAAATAAAAACGATAAATAAACATTACTAACGACAATTTCAGGTGTCGTGAGGCATTGTCAAAAATTAGCTGCATTTTGTCCCCTTTTTTCATTGAATTTTTCATTCCAATTAGTGAAAATCAAGTTCCTCAACCAAGCCTTTAAATTTACATACTATTCTACTTTTAGTTTGGATGTTTTGACATTTTTGTAAAATCTTGGCCCCAGTGAATTGTTTATTATGATGGTTCTTTTTCTGTTAAAGAATTAACACATAACATCACTATTTTTCTTTGTTTTACTTTTTTAGTCCCATATGCATTATTACCTTTGAACGTCAATGACTTAGTTGGTAAAGTTAGATAAAAAAATGTCCCGCTTTTTCAACATTGTAAATGTCCTTGAGATCGTAGTGTTTTAATAATGATGGGAACTATTGCAAAGCCACCTATGTTTTTACTGACACATTCATTTTCACTACCCAGTGTTTTTAAAAGATTATTGTTTTGGTTACAGAATTTTTTCCAACCAACCACTGCTTCCAGTAAATATTTTGATTTGAAGTTGTTGTGCTTAACTTGTTACTTTTTCTTTTAGAGTTGATCGGTAATTTTTATGCTCTGCACCTTCAAACCAAGCCAAAGTTAAATCCACTTCTTTGTGTGGTTAAAAAGTTTTATTTTTTGGTATCTTTATTAACATTTCTAAACCAGTTTTCTTTAAAATATAATTTTTCTTTTAGCATTTTTTTTTATGTATGTTTTACCACTATCTTATTTTTTCACTATTTTTCTTTGTGATTGTCCACATCCAGCATAATTAATAACTTTTAATCATGTTTATAAATTTAATGTTTTGACTTTGTTTTTTTCTGACATTGTACAAACAGAATTTAAAAAAAAAAACTGTAAAGTGATAAAAATTAAAAGGAAACACATGAAGACACCGATGTTAAACAGAGGCATATGATAACATATAACTTGACTGAATGCAACAATGACAAAGTCAACTGAAATTGAAGTCAAAGCTACTGATTAGCTGGCAGCAGATATAAAAATGTTTTTGTTTGCTTGTGTAATGTAAGAAGTGTGAATTCTAGAACGTATCTATGATAAATATTTTGGGCATATGTGACAAAAATGAATGAATAAGCAACGTATATACATAATATAACTTACATAATATAATCTACATTTTCTTATCTTAATTTTTTAAAAGTAAGATTATTTTTATAAATGATTGAAAAGTATTTGTCTTAGTCTTAAGTCTTATCATAAATTAAATTTTATCCTAATCTGCTATTAAATTTCCGGTATAAAACATTTAGTTTTATACCAAAAAGAAACATATATATATTATAAATATTATTTTAATATTATTATTACATATTTATTATTTGTTTAATAATAAATAATATAAATTTATATATCTGTTCATTTTATGTATTCTAAGCTTTGCTTCTCTGTACTTACTATCTTATGCCTTGTGTCACCAAATTTACTAAACTGGATGTCTCTACACACAGCCCACCTACCTTAGTTGATCTTTCTACAATATTCTGCCTGTTACAAATTTCACTGACCAACCTAATTTTAAGCATTTTCCTGTAATACCACATTCAATGAAGCCTTTATTAGTCTCTGCTGTTTTTATTACAGTCAGTTTTTCACCACCATGAAGTGCACTCAACAGACAACATTTTCAAGAAATTCTTTCTAATTCTTAGATTTGTATTTGATATTAGCAGTCTTTTTATGAAAGCTGTTCTTGTATATTTACATTTACATTTTGACAGGAAACCTTCTTTATTTTGTTTGAATTTTACTTTGTGTGTTAGAGATCTTGAATATGTGTCATGATTCATGGTTAACTATCTACTGTTACATTTTCCCTAGTGTCTTTTTACCCTTCTTATTTTATAATAATTAAGTGACTTATTATAATTAATCAGTGATTAGTAGTCACTAGTTTATACTAAGAAATTTCTGAAAGTGTATTTTTTGTTACCTAGCTCCTAATCTCCAATTACTTTATTCCAGTTTCTTATTACTACTAAATTATTATCTCTTACATATTTGATTAGATCATATACTTAATGTATCTTTTCATTTCTTCATCTTATGATATTGTCCAAAAAATCTAAACTAACGTGGTAGGTTTGGGCTTTGAATCTATCCCGACTTAAATGGTTCGTTTGTTCTACTGTCTTTTCCATTATTCCTACATCCATACTTCTGCATTTTAATTTTCTTATTCAATTAATAGATCAGTTATTACATCCTGATTTAAGAATGTTCTTATATTTTCTTATAATTTTTTTTGTTGCTGTAAAATTGTTTTTTGATGGTCTTTTCTTAGAAATCCTACTGAGGTATGTTTGACTTATTTTCTAGAAGGTATAATCGAAAAATTTAATAAAGAAAAGATAAAAATTGAGGAAAACATCAGAATGTAATAGCTGTAGTTTTTCATTGTTTTCTGCTGCTAAGCTCAATGCTTAAAATAGATAGTTTTAAGAGTTTATTGTATAAGTTGTATCTATCATCTATTAGTTTGTCTCCACAACAACTAATGAAAAGGCAACAGTTAACTGCTTTTAGGAATTATTTCTTAGTTCGCTTTACATTTACTCCCTCATGTTGTGTTACCTATGGTATGACTGTCTGCTTCTCAAATGTAGAGCAGTATGTTTAATTGTAGGCAGGTGATACTTGTCTGTGGCACAGAATCCGTATTAGCTCTATGATATTTTTTTTTGGCATGGCATGGCAGTATCACACTACATCTCAGATACTGATGTCTATTTACAACCACTTTATTTGAGTGGGTTATCCTTTATTTATAGCTGACAGTTACAGTAACAGTCTTCCTATATCTACAACCCGCAGAAAAAAAGCATGGATCTACATAGTTATAAAATTCTACATGTGTTTTAAACTTTTATTTATCATATAATGGTCTACTATTCACTATAAATGTAGGCATTTATCAAGAAATGTTATTATTGCCATTGTTTTTCTTGCAAAGTTTTATATTAAATTCAGGAAGAAGGTGTGTGTGTGTGTGTGTGTGTATACACATTATTTTTGAAAGAGTGTCATTCCTGAGAATAAAATGAATGTACTTTAGACTAATCAATATTGATAAGATTCATGTGTTATTCAGTAATTCTCCTAAACATATGGCACAGATTTCTTCAGTTAAATTAGTGCATCTACTGTATGTGGCATTATATACACGTATGCATATGCTACTACATTCTAGGACCATCAGGTTGTGGTATATTATTAACTGGAACCAAAACAAACACTGGCATCTGAAGATGGTTGAATTTAATGGACTTAAAATACAAAATTTAATTAATATGATCGAACCTTCTTTTATATGTTGAACTTTTACTGAAAGGAGGTGAGCGCTTAATTACATTGCTGTCTCTATAAATTATTTTCAGTTTTTACAACAAAAGTTAATTCTGTTCCAGACTGGTAATTTTGTCCAAAAATTGTTCAAAACTGTTAAAGACATGTATGTTAAAATTTTATTTGCAGGTAAGGAACATTTTTTATTCAATACCAAGAAAAAGAACATTGACTGTTTATTTCTAGAATGGATTAAGTTTACAATAATTATATTTATCATAACTTTTGAAATCACCTGACACCTGAAACATGTGATAATTATTAAATTGCTGGGATTTGGTAATTTAATAATTTTTTAAATTGACTTATATTATATTTTTAACTGCCTTATCATCTAAATGAATTTTTCTTAAGCTAGATTTACTAAAAAAAAAAAAAAAAAAAATCTAAAGAGGATATCACATCACTAATTAGAGTTTTATTATCTGTAAAAAAAAATACCTTTAGCAGCCTCCAGTTATGGATAAGGTAAGTCTGAATAGAAAACAGATCTTCATTGTTTGAGATTACCTAAAAGTTTTAAAACATCCACTGTATTGTAATAAAAATGCTTTGGATGGTTTCTGTAAAGAAAAGTTAGATAGCTAAATAAAACACAGATGGATTGTAGGTGTAAAGTCAACATGCTGACTTCAACTGGTCCTGGTTTCAATTTTCAGTGTGAGTCCAGCATTTTTATCATGTATTCTATTCTATTAAAAGTGAGCCCAATTGATGTAAAGTAGGCATCTGCATTTTGATTAAATAGATAAAAAGAGTGGTTAGTCATTTTATTTATTCTTAACTCACTGTAATTATCAAACAAAGCTGAGATTATTTCATCAATATCTAAGTAATATAGTTAGATTAGAGAATTGTTTTTCAGCAGTACTGGTAATTGTAGAACTAATTGAAATGTATTTATCCTAGCTGGGATATATGGAGCATACTGCAACACCTTTTTCGCTGAAATATTTGGCTGAGAGGTTTTGGTCTGAATTTTTACATGAATTCAAATTTGCTTAATAAAGCTAGACTCTACTCATGACATTTTTTACTACAAGAAATACTCTTTAAACATTTTTATGAGGATGTATTTTTATTTATTTATGGTTATAGGTCTAATAATTAAAACTTTCTTTACCTGTGGTGTCTATTCATGAATTTTTATTTCAGTAGCATTGCATGAGTAAAAAATAAGGTATAATCATCACAGTTTAATAAAATTTCAACTATTTGTGAAACAGGTACCTATCATACCAATTATTAGAGACCGCGGTATTTACATATAGGAAATTCCTGGCTCACTAATCTTCAAGTAAGCTAAACATGATTTAATTCCAAGTATATTTAACTATAAAGTATATGGGTACATAGAAATTAGATTATGTAGGTAATATTGAGAGTGAAGTAATCTAGTTTGGGTAAATAGTGCCACTCAGAATAAAGTTTGTCATTATTTTCTTTCATTTTGAAAGTTGTTTGAAAACTAAAATGAGCATAATGCATTGAATTCTAATCCTGTGCTCGTCTTAGATCACCTCATTAATATTTAATTTAAAGGTGATGCCTAGTTGAGTTTTAATAATGGTCTGATTGGAGGATTTTGGGCCTGCCGGTTTATAAAATTTCCAAAGTGAATTTAATTCTATCTGCTCTAAAAAAAATTATAAAGATTACTTTGCCATGCAAATAAACCCTTTTTGGAAGGGAGATTTAAATTTTTATTTTCTTTTTTTCACTTTGGATCAATAAATTACATTTTGTACATATGATTCTGTGGTTCATTTTAGTCACCACTCTTATTTATACATGACACTAACTTTCCAAATAAGTCATTTGATAATTATGAAGTTTCCTTTACAGATGATGCAGGTTTATTTAGATATCACCCAAAGGTAACTGCTGTAGGTGGGATGGTTTAATAAAATAACTTAATTGTAAAAGTGTAGCAGTTAAAATTTGATACTATCTCATCCTGTGCTGCGGTTTTAAATGGATGATTAATTAAATTTAGTAATTAGCATTATTATATTAATCAAAGTATTTTTAAAAGAAGGCTACCTTAAAGAGTGTGGTTGTCTCTTGTAGTGTTGAATATTGCTAACATTTCGTTTGTTTGACATGTCATTCTGTAATGCTTCATTTAAATCAGTTTAGAAGCTGACTTATGTGAAGTTAGTGCTTAACTCATCTAAAACACTTATTATGAAAATAGCAATTTCAGGTAACACATGTATTATGTGAAGTTGCGTATAATTTATTTTATGTATATTCAATATGAAAACAATCTCTTTATCATATATCTTAATGATTTCAGTAGAAATAAAAATTACATTTTATAATTATTATTCACAACATAGATGTGAACATTTATACACATTTAGTTCAGTTACTTCAAATTCTATTTTTAGTTTGATTTTAATTTGATAAAAAATTAGATTTTTTATCAAATTATCAAAATTGAAAAAAAGTTGAGATTTAAAAACTTATTAATTCAAGGAAATTATTGAATAAAATTAGTAAAATATCTATTTTAATAAAAAGTGTCCAAAAAGAATTATCTGATTTTAATTATAAAACTATTATCTGATATAAAACTGATTTGAATGATATTGTAAAATATTGAACATAAAACTTAAAATTAATTTTGTATAAAAAGTTTATTTTAATTATACCAAGTCATAGGTGCTCAATATGCACCTCTTGGGATGTATGGCATATGTCCACATGGTAGTTGAATTTGTCCCACACCTTAAGCAAGCGTTTCTGTATTCACTGTTGTTATGCAGTTCGCAGTTCAACCACTGTAGCTAGAAGGAGAGGCATATAAATGGAATCATAAAATCCAATAAGCAAAACTCACACACAGTGAGATATGGTAATATAGGAGGCCAGTGATGTAAAGCTGAATCATTAGGTCCCATATGGCCAATGCATCATTTAGAATCTTATCATTCTAAAATTCTCAAACTTAACAGGCTCCAGTGAGGTGGTGCTTCATCGTACTGAAAAATTAAATCTTCCAAATCAGCCTCTATCCGATGGAATAGCCAGTTTTCAAACAAACTGAGATACGTAGTTTCAGTAACAGTGTTATCTAAGAAAGAAAGGGGCCGCATACCTTTTCCTAAAAAACTGCACAAAAAAATCAACTTTGGAAGACTCTCTCTCATTCTGTACTAATTTATGTGGCTTCTCCGAACCCCACATTCTGGCAGTTTATCTTTATAACTTATAGTTTATCTTTATAACCCCACTAGCCATTGTTTGTCATCTTCATAAAGAGCTTGCAATAACTGAATCCTGTACATTTTCGTAAGTAAAAGTTGACGCAAAATGCATTAGACAGACATTCTGGGAATATTTAGTTCTCTTCTGGCATGGCGAGTTGATTTTCAGAGGCTACGTGATAAACTGTCACAGATGTGCTCTACATCTTCATCTGATACATAGGGTTGACCACTTGATTTCCTCTTACAAAGAAAATCCATGTCTTTAAATTGTCTATGTGTGCCTAATGTTGTAAGCAGTAGGAGATTCAGTATTGAATTCACTACAGAAATCATGCTGAACATAAATTACGGACTAACATTGTGTGAAATGTAGAACACAAAATGATTTCTGTTGTGGAGTTACAATCTTCTCTTAACACTCAAATGAACAAAGTTCTGGTGCTACCTAGTAGCAATCATATGAAACTTGAGAGTTCCCTCTTTTTAACAGTACTTTGCTCGATCAGAATGAATTAAAAGCTGAATAGGTATGAAATTTTAAAATCAGATGGTTCTTTTAGGGACATGGTTATTTTAGTGTAGTATAACGTAATAACAGTTTTATTTTACTAATAGAACTTATGTGGTTCACTTTAATATATGCACTGTTTACTTACATCTGAGTATAAATAAAAGCAGTTTTGCATTGATACATTTGTTGCAATAAAAATTGCTTTTCTCCAGCTATTAAAAACCATCCAAAAACAGGTACAGGTAAACGACTGTTTTTTTACATTTGTAAATGTTATAAGTGTATTTGTAAATATACTAAAAAACTGTAAATAATTCAATCAGACGCATGGACTATAAATATCAGATCTTGATGGCTACAGTACTTTCACCAAAACATTCATTAGTATCTAGATATTAAAATCAGGTTAGTAGTATTAACAAGTTGCATGTCCTGCAGCTGTTAGATATTACACACATCATATTACAGCAAATAATGGATCACTGGATAATTGTTTTGGTAGTCTTCAGCTTTCAGAGTGGTTTAAAAAATATCTGATTACGTGTTGCTTTAAAACCAGACACCTTATTTTTGTATTTCAAAAGAATTATTATTCTTTTGTTGGCTTGAAATGAATAACAAGGAGATTTCTTGACTGCTGAATATCATGAACTATTACTGTTGCTAAAACTATCCTCTTCAGCAACATTTTTTAGAAAGATTGAACATAATTTTTACCTAATGCTGCCTTAATAAAACGGACATTTGCATAATTTTAATTTTAAAAGTATGTGTTATTCACCAGTTCCTGTATTTGATCACACAATTCAATTAAGAAGTACAACATGATCCCAAAACCAGTCTTTCATCCAATTAACAAAACTCAAGTGCAGATTAGATTCAGTTAGTATCTTACTAACCTCTTACATGTTATAGAATCATCTCGCTTAAACTGGAATGGTGTAAGTAAAAACTGGAATCAAGATTTGTGCTAAAAAAAAACTACCACTTAATTTGTTATTGAGTTATTAATTATTAGTTATTGTTTATTATTATCAATATTACAGCAATGTTTATAGTTTGTTACTACATGCATTAAGAGTATAAAAGCAATAAAATTGTTCATGCAGTGCATTTTATCTTGTTTTGTTAAAACAATTTTTTTGCCTTTGATTGCTTGTAATTCGATAACGAAGGCATTAATAGAAAAATGAGTTTACCATTATTTTTCTTATAAAATTTTAAATTGAAATCATCTGTTATATGTCCACCTTCCTATGTAAAAAAAATTAAGTTTGATTCAATATAATGGATCCAAGATGGCGGACAAAAATTAAAAACTTATCATAATGCAGATTACCTATGTATTACCTAATTTCTTTCTGCTTCCAAATTCTTCACAGATATGCATAATAAAGCTGTTGCCATACTTTAATATCACCCTATATATATATATATATATATCCTACAAAAAATATTTTCATATAGCACTAAAAAAAATTACCATTTTTAACTGCAGCAGAAATTAAAAAAATAATTTCAAAAAAACCGTAACTTTTTTTTTTTTGTAAGTCATATTGTATGTTAAAAAAATTACAAAAAGTAATAATCAGAATATTCTCTTTATTAAGAATTTTTTTGTTCATTATGAAATAACATATTTTATTTAGTTACGTAACCACATCTAAAGCTGGGGCCCCCAGCTTTAACTGGGGCAAAAACCCCACTGGGTTGGTCTAGTGATGAACTCGCATCATAAATCAGCTGATTTCGAAGTCAAGAGTTCTAAGGTTGAAATCCTAGTAAAGCCAGTTACTTTTATATGGATTTGAATACTAGTTTGTGGCTACTGTTCTTTGGTGGTTGGGTTTCGATTAATGATACATCCTAGAAATAGTTGATCTGAGATGAGATTGTACAAGATTACACTTCATTTACATTTATATATGTCACCCTCATTTATCCTGTCCTCTGAAGTAGTACCTGATGGTGGTTCTGGAGGCTAAACAGAAAAAAAAAGAAAAAAAGGACTATTTGAAAAGAAAATATCAAAGTAATGTTAACTCATTCTAAATACAATAACATTTTCTTACTTTTTTTATATGGAGTTAAACCTGTTTTTTACAAACTAGCAATATTCATTCATCATTACTAGGTTCCAGCTACCTTTGTATCAAGTCTCCAAGGTCGTAATGTCCAAGAACTTGCTAAGATCCATCAGAATGGTGCAATGTTAATGTTTAATGTTATGTTCTGGTTTTATTGAAAATATTGTTTGTTTTGTTGTAAGACAAAACTAATTTATACATTACAGCTAACATAAATCATGAGGAGTCCAATTTTTATCTAAATCTCAAATTTTATAACCAAAAAACAAAACCTTTTTTCACTTCTCCTATTATAGATCTCTATTATGGCTTAAATAAAATCAAAACTTAAGTTACCGCGGGGTTGTCAATTAATGATATGATAAAATAAAAATATGATGTGGTGGGACTTAATTTTAGTTGATGACAGATACACTGCAAACCAGTGTATAATTAATGAAATTTTTCATCAGTGGTAGTGAATACTGATCAAGTTCTGTTTTATTTAAATGTATAATTTTGTTTGTGAACATAAGAGTTTTTAATTGTTTTATTGTGATTATCATTAAAAACATTTTAATTTTGATTATCATTATTTTTTTTTAAATTTTAGTTTTTTTTCATCTTAAACTTTTTCATTAAAAGAATATTTTTCTGTTACTCCCAAGTCCTTTGGTTATTAACTACTTTATTCTGTTAAAGCACTTATATCTTATTTATCTGGATTTTATTTTTCTTTACTTCCAATCTTATCTGAGCAACATATCCCATACATTAATAAGTAAAAAAGGTAATAAGAAATCAAAAATAGTGTAGTAATTAACTTATTTAATTACAGTTAGGCTTTATCTGCTATCTTTTAGTAAGGAGATTTTGCAACAAATTTACTACAGTTTATCAAAGAAATCATTTACAGAAATAATGAAAGAAAGTGTTTAGAAAATAAAACTAATGAAGTACATATACCCAAGCAGAGACATAACTTGATTAGGCAGCTTACATTCATTCTCTTGATCGATTTGTCTAATCTCTTTTTTTATTCTGCAACTGTGCATTACAATAGATGTATTGAAGGGTAAGCCTATTTTGTTTGAGAATTGAATTTAGGGGGCTTAATTTCATTGTGAAAAACAAGAATTCACTATTACATGAATTTTATTTTTACAGCTGAAAAAGAAGAAAAAGAATTACTTGTTAATCCTAACTGTGGAGTAAAAATAATATGTGATTTTATTAAAAGCAAGACAGATACTCCTAAAGAATGTATGTATTAATTTTTAGAAGATAAGTTTTTATAAATTAAATAAGTGTTTTTCACTGCTGTATAGAAGTATTGTTAAAAGTATCCACTTTTAATAAAGAAGTGCTACAGATTTAGAATTGCATTTCCATAGTATCTACTGATAGTCTTTGGTATCTAAAATGTGGCAAAATCTTTTTAAAATTTCTCTTGGTGCTTTTAATGTTAGTGGCCCATGGGAAATGGTGTGATTAAATCTCACTTTAACTGTATGTACTTAATTCTTTTTTCATCTTCTTCAGTATGCTATTTTCAGTATGCTATCTCTAAGCTTTTTTAGATGTTGCAGAAACATTAGGATGTAAGGAGATGCTGTGCTACATTATTATAACACATCAGAAGAAATTTTAATTAGTTATTTATCTGTATTTCACAATTACCAATTAAGATATTACATTGCATTTATATTGTAAGGATAAAGTAATTTAAATATATCTGGAGAGAGCAAATCATATATCCAATAAAAATAACAATTTTCTAGCTTTTATGATCAAAAACGTTTAGGTGTGCTTTTAATACTTACATGCAGTGTAGGTACATGTTCATTTGATTTGATGGATTAGTTTGGAGGATTTATTTTATGATTAAACATCTTTCCCGTCATTAACAAAAAAAAAGAAGGGTATTTGCTGTATCTGAATAATGTAAATTAACATTTCCATATAATTAGAAACCACTCACTCATTGTATCAATTGAGTGGTAACCAGTGTGTTCATATGGTTGATGCTGATGGTCAAGATAAGTTTCTGGATGTTTATTTGAATTTTTTATCTGATTATTCCATCACAGATAATTAGCACTAGAGAAAAGTTTTGTGGATAAAGAGGATTCTTTCAATATCTTAGGCACTGGGTCGTTCTAGTAAACATAAAAATTTTTATACGGATTTGAATGCTAGATCGTGGATACCGGTGTTCTTTGGTGGTTGGATTTCAATTAACCACACTTCT
>JAAAKQ030016871.1:0-11012 GCA_010016005.3 Zanna intricata
TGTGTGTGTGTGTGCACGCATACGCGTGTGTATATAGGAAAATGTAATTACCGCTACCGGTTAGCCAGGTCTACGTAGTTGCAAAATGTACCGGTAAACATGTAATCTGGAACAAGACTCAAGTTGACTATTTCTGAGATGTGTACTTAATTGAAACCCAAACACCAAAGAGCACCGGTATTCACAGTCTAGCATTCAAATCCATATAAAAGCAATTGTCTTTACAAGGACTCGAATCATAGAACACTCGACTTCGAAAATCAATTGATTTTTACAGTGACGAGTTTAACCACTAGACCAATCCGGCGGGTTGATTATTAAACAATATATGGACAAATAAATTTAATTGGATTTTTTGGATTTATTTATCACCATTTTGAGAACTTATTTCAACAAACTACGTTAAATGTAGTTTTTTTAAAATTGTATTATTAATAATTTTGATGCTAGAAAATGTCGTAGATTGTATTCTGGAGTATAACATTTTATATCATTTTGATTTTAAATTTTATTTCACCTACGAAACGGAACGGAACGCCAGGATATCGCGGGGGAGGAGTACATATCCTTCTATTCATCGCAGAGCTTGACGTCAGAGCTTGATCCTTGCGATTAGATCTTTCTTATTATCGAGCTGGTATCTGTTTATTTAATGGTGGTTTTACATTGTTTTGTTTACGGACGGAATTTTGGATTGCGTTCTGATCCTTAAACAGTTCAGTCTGGATGTCATTACTTAGGCTGATCTTAGGAGACTAGCAAGGTAATTGCGTTTATTTCCCGGAGCGATCCCCCTTCAGTCTGTCTACTGAACGCCTTTCGCGGTTAGTGCCTAACGGTCTAGCAGGAATGCGCCTGATAGGACCGTAGTTTTTGAAGAATGCAATACACTTCCTTGGCCGGACGGAGTTGCTTGTGTTAGCGATAGCCAAAATTGTAAGTTGAAGGAAGGATGGTTGTTGAATTTGGGTTTTGCATTCTCTTCTTTACTCTCACCATTTTTTTATCTTGCATCAGCCGGGTCAGGGCTGGGACAGGTTCAGTGTCGTGGATGTTGCTCCTTCTTCTTTCTTCTTCAGGTTGCTTCTTTGTATTTTCGGTTTAATTAGTAACCTTAGAAAGACCTGTAAGCACGTTTTAGGGTTCAGGCAGGGCAAGAAGAGAAAAATGCAGGCCTCTTCGCTCTACTATCGGGCGACTGTTGGCTTCTTCTTCCATCGTCATCACTATCTTCCGGTGATCTTTATTATCTTATCTAAATTAAATGGGGTAAAGAATTTTGGGGTAACTTACAATTATGCAAGGGAATATTCGCGTAGGCGAAGGTGCAGCGATCGTCTTGTGTCCGCCGTATACGACGAGAAGTAAGAAACAACAAGCATTTATTTTCTTCGAGACACATGTGTATCTGTCTAATAATGGTTTTTGAGGGGGCCTTCAGACTTTGTCCAAGTGTCGATGTAGTCAGCCTGTAGGACTGTAACAGACCTGAAACAAAAGAACAGAAACGTGAAGAACCCTATCCGGGGATTTCTTATTGTAGTTCAAAAACCTATTCCACAACACTTATCTGTACTGTGGCACTAACGCTGGAGAGGGATGATAAATTTATGAACCACACAGACGACGACAAACCTCATAAGTTCACAGCGAAGGAAGGCAGTTGCCGTGCTTCCACTCCGCCGCGACACCACAATCCGTCATCCCTCTGCTGATCGTTTATTGATTTGATTTCTATCATTTAATAATAAAAGAGTGGAATCACCCCTTCCAATCTTTTCATCCGACTTGGAGTCTTTCGGTGTCCTCATTCGGTGATATTCCCGTACACATTTCACCTGTTTCATAATAGCAGTTGTTTTTAGTTATCTTATTACTCACAGTTTTGATCTCATATTTTTTATAAATTTTTTTTCCAATTATTAGAACTCGCATACCACTCATTTATTTAATTTTTTAAAATATTACTTTAATTAAATAGGATATTCTTCTTTTTTTTAAAGGCCGATACAAGAAAATAGTTTGTTTTAAACGTTCAAATCTATTGAGAACATTAAAACTATTACTACTATAATAATGTTAATATAGGAAAATTGTAGAATTTGTTTTTGCTTGTTACAGTAGATGTAGAGTTGAGCTAAAACGTAGCGCAAAAAAAATTATTTCTCTTTTTAATATTTCGAAAAAAGAACCTTTTCTTTTAGTTGAAAATTTCATTAATGTGTTTTTTTTTAAGTGGTTTTAAACATTAAATGTTTATTAAATTATTTGTGTACTTACTATTTACAACAAATGACAATTTTATGCTTTTTTTTTACTTTTTACAGAGCATTTATATGTTTAAATGTTGTACAGGAATATTTATTTTTCTTGTATACGCCATTAAATGATAACAGAAACTTAAAAATTAAACAATTAAAAAAATAAGTAATGTAACTATTTTTTTTTTTTTTTATACATATTCTAAAAAGAAATTGTCTGAAATAATTTTAACAGTTATAATAGAAGTCTTTGTTATCCTATTAAATATTTTATTAAAAAAAACGTACTATACCAAAATCTTATAATTGTTCGTATTCTGATCAACTTTTAAAAACACAGTAAGTTTTAAAATTAGAGATTATTTAAAAAAAAAAAATTATTTTAATATTTATGTTTGATTTTTATTAAAAAATACAAATAATTTAAAATAATAGTTAAGTCATACTGCTAATATACATGAAGAATTACGTTCTGTTTTACCCACAATTGTTTGAACAAGATAGAAAATAGTTCTATCTATTATAGTTGAACTATAATCTGCTAATCTGTAATTACTATATCACATTCACTAGAAATTTTATTTCGATTTACAAAAAATATAAAATATTAGTTCATTCAAACCAATGCAGTGAATCAATTTATAAGAGTGCCTATTAAAAGAAAAAAAGAAAAAAAAAATAGACGTTAAAAATACTTAAATATTGGTTAATGAAAACTGTTATTTTCGTTGTAAAATAATAATATTTAGTTGTTTTTTTTTGAGGGGGGAAATAGAGTTAAATAATTTTTTCTCAGAACGAATGAAACATAAAAAAAAATTAAATAATTTAATTACCATGTGTTTGAAACACAGTAAAGTAGAAAGTTATTATAGAAAATTTCCTGTATTTTAATATTTCATCAACTGTGAGTAATTTTTATTAATAAAAAAAAAAGTTATTAAGTTAAGGTGAAGTAAGAATGATAATAATGAACCGATAAAAATACAAATGAAAAATTCTTATGTATAGGTTTAACGGCAATATGAGTGAAATGATTTCTTTGATGAAGTTGTATAACAAGGAAATAATTGTAATTCTCATTTATTTTATCGTTATTCTTTTTATATATTTTTTAATGCTTTTTTTAATTTATATTTAGATGTTGCCTACTTTGAATATGAGTAGTAGATATTAGCTAGTAGGACATAATTTCTCATTTTTTATACTTTTAATATTAAATTGCTACTATAAGATGAAAAAGTCGACGATTAAATTTGAGAGAAATTAAATAAATGTCATATTAGAATTGAGAAATAATTCAAAATTATAATTAGCCTGATTGAAATCTTTATAAATAAACTATTACGTGTAATCTGAATAGCATACAATTTAAATTATTGCCGGGTATTAATAATTCTTTTTTTTTTCTTCTTTTTTTTGACGATGATAAAGGAATGCCATTTACGCACGCCACCGCGGGGTCTTCGCGGGGTTTGTGTCGGGCTCGGACCCGGGCCGCTATCCGTTGCGGGCTAGCTAACAGGCTCCGCCAAGATGTTCTTAGATGTATATGACATGCCCCATACCGATTAAACCTTTCTCACCGCTCTTCTCCACCCCGAGACCAGACCCGCAATTAAGAATAACGCAGTCTCGCAGGGATTGTCTGACAACTTCGGAAACTTGCCATCTTCTCACTCGTCAAATCTGGAACAAAAGAAACAAAAGGAAGAGCACCCATTCAACAATATATACAAACCACTCACTCAAAACATTCATACCTGTGTTCATGGATGTGTAAGTGTACATGTACGTGTGTGTTCACGTCCCGGGGATACGAGTCCCCGTACATCATCACCACTGCCCACCCACGGCTATGGCGAACAGAAGGCAGATGGTTCTGCAGAAGGCTGTCCGTTTCCGTGACTCCTTCGTGTCTGTCTGGTACAACCCACCCACCCCAGTCATAGTGGGAAAGGAGTCCCCGTGCATCATCACGACACCCCATCTCCAGGATACGAAATGCAGCTCCGCAGAGAGCTGTGTCCCCACAGGACCACTCGCGAGATCTCAGTTAATCTAGTCATCTTCTTTAGTAATATTCGACCGAAGCACCGCAGTCACAAATCCTCCTATCTTCTCCCAGCCATCTATCCCTTGTAACATTGTGTCCTTACGGACACAATGTACAAGTTCCTCCGGGTGGTCTCACCTATCCCCCAGTGTAATCGTTCCTCCACCCAACGATCGCAGTAAATGAAAGTGTGCTCAGCTGCATCTCTTTCCCCACAATACAGACAGTTTGACCACTGTCTCCTATGAAAGCGACACAAGTAATCATTTAAGGACCCGTGACCAGTGAGGAACTGGGATAAGTAGAAATCCATGTCGCCATGTCTCCTCACCAACCAAGGACCCAAAACCGGGATAAGGCGCCTGGTCCAGGCTGCCACTGATGCGGCATCCCATAGGGTCTGCCAGTCTTCATAAAGGCTGTTACTGCCACATCCTTCCTACCTCCATTCGAGACCCGTATGCGCTGATTGGCAATCAGTTTTATCGGGGTGACCCCCGCCAATACCACTGCGGCTAGTGTGGAAGCTGTACTGCAGCAGTTTATGATCTTAATACAGCCCCGTCGTTGTAGCGACTGTAGTTTCTTTGCATTTCTCTTTACACCAAAGGCAGACCCCCACGCAGGAACCGCGTACAGCAACATCGCCGTTACTCACGCTTACAACAACCGGCGTTTAGACGCCCGCGGTCCACCATGAGGAAGCATCACCCGCTATAGTATTCCTGTAACCTTTCCAGCTTTCTCCAAGATTTAATTTATATGTTCATTAAACAGCCCCGTTTTATGAAAGTACACTCAAATATTTCACTATAGGCTGCGTAAGCACAGCTAGACCATCTACATAAACCGTTATAGGGCAGAGCCTCCGTCTGCCCGCCAACGTTATAGCCTGTGTTTTGGCAGGCGCCAAAACCAATCCACATTCCACCATCCAGAGGCGAATGCGCCTGATTATGAAATTCACCGTCAGCTCTACTCATTTTCCGAGCGACCAATGACCATAACCACCAGATTATCTGCATACGCCAGTAATTCCACATTCTCCGGGCAGTCCAACCGTAATACCCCATCAAAGTATTAATACTTGCCGTTTCTGATATATATGATATTCAAGTGTTTATGACAGATGTTTTAACTAAAAAAAAAGTTACGATTGTTTTTACCTGATTAGAGGATAAAACAACTAATTAATACGTCAGTAAGTCAATTGCATTTTATCGATCATTTGAAACATGAAAGGCTCGATCAATCGAGTTATATTAGATTTTGCTCCTTCGAAAAATGGTGTAATGCATTTCATTATGCAAGCGTTTTATCTTATGAAGTGAAATTTCCATTTTAATAAAAATAAAATTTAAATAAATGCTAAAATATTACTAATTATATATATATATATATATATAACTTATATTATATGTATACATATATTATATGTATACTATGTATACTTATATATATACATATATTATATGTATATATATATATATATATATGTATACTAATTATATATTACTAATTTATATATTATACTTTTATTAGGAATTTTCCTTTATACTTAATCAGAGAGTACACACGTTTGGTTTGCTTTGCCGATGCAGTATTTATAATACCGTGTAAGTACTGATGATCCACCGCAAACGAATTCTGTCATGTTCTGATGTAGTGCGATTCTGTTGATACTTCTCATGCATTCAATAACTATAAATCCAATAAATAGAGATATCTACACGTATTCCCTTATTTTCAGCAAGATCAATACACGTATAAGATTTTTCTGGGTTACCTAGACATGTACTAATCTCAAACTGTAAAACAGCCGAGATAGCCGCTGAAAACTTTAAGTACAGCCGGCTTTCATCAAGCACATTTTTATTCATCCTGATTATTGGTGCTTTCTAAAACGTTTCTTGAGGGTAAATGACGAAATGAAGGTTGAATGTTGTAGGCAAATGACAGATTAATGATAGTGAATTGCAATAGAATAGAATACTATATTGCGATAGTCGCCTGAATTTGTTTTTTGTCATTTAAGTTTGGAGCACATTGTCTTAAGTATAGATTCTTATGTCAACTGACGTTCTGATATCGCCCTTGATAACTAACAATGCTCGTCTGATTCTACTTAAATTTTTTACATAATTGATTTAAACTAGTCCATAGAATTGGAGACTTTTTTTAAAAAAATAGAATTCTTTTTCGTTTTTTACGTTTTAGGAAATAATATAATCAAAAAAATAATAACCATTGTCTGAATTACTGAAATCTGCCAGTTTCATCTGAATTTTAATATATACATTTACTTGACGGCTGGTTGTGATGAGTACCCTTTGCATTCGCTTTGTATTCTCACATAATAAGATGTAATTTACATAGATAAATTATAATGTATGCGTTAAAGTAAAAAAATAAAAATAATTAAGAAGTATATTTATATTTATGCGTATAAATATATACATTATATATATATATATATATATATATCTAATTATCAATTTGATTTTTCTTGTTTTTAATTTATACTTTTTTTTTTTGCTTATGTTATTATTTCAGTTGGTTGGTTGCCTTTTTACAACCCGGATTTATATAATGTAGGTCGTACTGAAATGTTTTCCTTCCGAAAATAAAGTGAAAGGAAAACAGTTTGAAGAAATTTATTTAGTTTTATGAAAAAACATACATGACAAATATTTATTATGTTTTTCATCAATTTAATTCTGTTACAATCTTTTGAAAATGTTCAGTGCATTGTAAGTTGTTTGTAGAACAGCATTTTGTTGGTTGTGACTTTTCGGCGATAATTCCCATGCAGTTGTTTACTTTCTTTTTTCGACTTCAATAGTAAAGTAAACTTAGATTAATTATTCAACAGGAAAAAAATGTAGAGAAGTTTTGTACTTTTTACTACTAATGGAATAGTATTACTACCAGAAGTTACCGTTATAAATAAAAAAACTAATTTTTTATATATAAGCCTATTAATAATTAATTAGAATAGTAATCAAATTAATTGATATGTACGGAAATTATTGATCGCTATTTAAAATGTGAAAGAGTTGTAATTATAATATGCAAGTAAAACTTGTCTTTTTAACTTGCATATATTATACTAAATGTCTTCTTATCCGGTAAAGATTTAACTAACTGTGCCTACAAAAGGCGAGGACAAGCTTACTATAACAGAATCTGTTTGGTGTAAAGAAAAGGATAATAACGTAAAAGGAAAACAAATTGAAGGAAACTTTATTAAGTTATCTGGAAAAAAAAATTCATAAAAATTAAACTTTGGCTACCAGTTTCATAGGTTGTAGCTTGTATACACCGTTTTTTTATACCGAAGTGAAATCAAGTTTTATAAAAGATTCTCTAAAACAGGTTCAAATCTAAAAACAGTTTTTGAATTTTGCAATAACGCATCTTAACTCAATATTTTTCAAATTTTTTTTGGAATATAACAAAATTTCAAGATTTTTTTTGCAGGTAAGATTTCAATCCACGAGAATACAAGAAGTAAAATCTATAATTAATATTCCAATGTCTGAAAAATGTATTATTTGTTTTAATGTAATGATTAAATCACTTTAAACAATGTTACATACTACATGGTACTTCGGTTCACAGATTAACGAAACAACCAAAAAAAAAGAAAAATTAATTTATAGTTTTTATAGCAAATATGATTTATAAAAACTGATATGATAAGTATAATTAAGTTTGTTTGAAGGAAATAAAGTTTTATTGAAATCATTATATTTTGTGTGTGATTTACCATAAACCGTAGATTGTTTTTATTTATTCTGTATAAATGTGTTTATTTTTAGATAATTAAGTTTAATACTTTTATGAAACTTGTAAAGAAAACAGATATTTTGTAATAGACCAAGTGAAATCAAATACGCCATTGATGGCCTTCAATAAACTATTTTATAAGAATTCAAACGTTTTAATATTTTAGTATTATAACACTTAATATAAATATAAGTTTATATTACTGTATTAAGTGTACATCAGTAGTGAATCGCATTAGCATCTGTACTGACACGTGAACTTCACATGAATTCCATGAGTGCACTGTTATTTATCAGGCAATTGAATTCTGAAAACAATAATTTTTATTGTTTCAGTTTCTAATTCTATGCTAGAAATGAACTTGAGTTCACATACTATTACGAATATAACAAGTTCATTAACCACATTTTCAACGAAATCACAGAATAACAATAATAATAATAAAACTAAAAATTTGTCTGTAACTTTATTTGTAAGGAAATATTATCAATTATAGTTTCCCATAGCTATGGATGCTAAAGCATTCTTTAAAAAAAAATCTTAAGTATTCATTTTAAATTGATTGGAATTCATAATTAAAATACATTATTTGTCTTTTAAGACCCTTTTTTTAAAATCAGTGATATCTATAAAACAAACAATAGTAATTTGTTTGCTGACTACTTCAAATAAAAAAGATCTCTCTATTCGACCCATTTTTTTAGCTACGTAAAGGATAACTTTTAAAATATTTCAGTTACAAAGTAGAAAAATTTGTGTTAATATATACGTGAAATAAACTGTCCTTTCAATGACAGTAAATGTACAGTTGTTTATTTATCATTGTTTAATTGTTGTTTTTTTTATAGAAAAATCGAATTCTTTGCACCTGAACAATTATAAAAACACTAACGTAATGAGTGAAACAATTATTATTGTTAAAATGGTATCAAGAAAGAGTGTAAGCAACACTAATGTTTTTTTTTTTTTTACCCGTAATACAAATGACGAAATACGATTACTTTAAATAAGTTGAGATGTAGATTCTCTCTATAACCATTTTTTACAGATTTATAGATTTTGAGACTCGCTCACTAATAAATAGCAAATAATGGTAAATTTAGTTTTACCGAAATAATTTAATCCTATTTAATAAAACTAATAATGAATGAATAGTTCAACTAATCACTTCATTATAGGTTTCTCCTCTACGTTGCTATGCTGAAAGAGAAAGACTAGAAGTAAAATTTCATTATTGGGTATGTTTACCTTTTCATTATCGGTACACAGATCGATATTTCCGGAGAATTAACTAGCAGTTGAATCACGGTGTATGAAAGTATTTATTCAAAAGTGTCTAAAAGCGATATCGCTGGGGATGAAATGTTAATTTAATTTTCAATTTTGTTATTTTGAATTCTATGAAAATATTTTTTTATAGCTATGTTGAAAATATATTGATTATATCTTCTTTAAGGTGCCAAAAGTAATCGGATACCGTTTTGGTTGTATCTTTTAATGGTCGGATACATTCATCCATTAGCAGCGTAGATTTTAATGTAGCAATCTGTATAAAATCAATTTTTTTTAACTCGTTTAAAAGAGTGTAAGCTCATTATTTCAGAAGCAGTTTTGCCGGCGACGAAGAATGTGCTTTCAACTCTCCGATTAATACAGCAATAGAATCAGAACGGTAAATTATGTTGAAAATTTTCCTCGTTAAACATATCCTGGGGCAAAACTAATCGTGCAGAAGATACTAGAGCTAAGAAAAAAAACAATATATACTTTCTTGGGTTTTGAAAAATTGGACACAGGAGTTAATTTGATCATTAAAAAAGCGGGTCAAAGTGAATAGATTACAAGTTGCAAGGTGGCTCTCAGGTACTGAATAATGCCGGAATAAAAACTTACCTATTATCTGAGCGCAGGATTACTGTTTATATTTACGATTTTCCTAGGTTAATCTTATGAAAGAAGGATAAATATAAGGCTTCTTACATGACTAAAACCAATATGTTGAGGATAATTTGGAGAACACATTTCTTCATATCAATGTCATCAATTTAAAAAAGAGAAGATTCATAAAGTAGAATCGTTTTTCTTGTTTAGCCTTATAGGATTGTTGATAATTAAATAGTAAATATTTTTTAGATGCCAATGATTGTTCCCTACCTCACTTTATTCACGTTCACGCTTGGCGATGTGGAGGCAAAAAGAATGAAACGGACGGGGTTAACTGTGTCGCAATACTCTGTACCGCTTTGCTCTGCCTCTATTGATGTTCTGAGGTGCTCTGACACTCGATTCAGCGGAAGGACTGGCAATGCAGAGTGGAAAAGAAGATCAAGTTTCAAACTCATAAAGGAATATCATGACTAGTATAACTCTGAGCTAAAAATAAAATAGATAGCTTATTAAGTAAATGTTTTTATATTACAATTAACTACAAATGAAAGAACTTAAGTAAATTAATGTTTTAATGTTACAAATAAAAATTAATCCTATTCAATAAAAAAAAAAAAAAAAAAAGATCAAGTTCGATATTCCACACTTGGTCACAAATTTATATAGGTTATATTCAAATCAGGCTAAGCGTGTAAGTTGTCAATTAAATCGTACTCTTTTATTTAAAACTCAAATAAAATAAATTTGTACTTACACTTAATCATAGAAGTTTATGAATCATTTCATTGTCGTATATTTCGATGTTTTCCAAACCATACCATGTCTGTACGTACTAGTTATTTTACTTTTCACACCACTCTATAGCGTGATTGGTGGTGAAATTATCAAACAGGATCACTTAAATGGCATTATATTAACTTGAAAATTCTATTTATTATAAATAAAAATATTGAAAAGAATGGTCAGCTTAAAGTAATTATTCGTAATTTATATAAGCTGTTGTAACTTTTTTTTTTAAT
>JAAAKQ030016882.1:9662-23213 GCA_010016005.3 Zanna intricata
TATTTTGTGATCTTTCTTTGTATGAACTTTTCTTCCTATCTTTGGCTATAAATCATCTACTGAGAGATTGCCATGCAATTTGGAATCACTCCATCAATTTCTAAATATATTTTTATTCTAATTCTATGGATTTTTCTCAATGACAATTGGATCTATCCATGTTATATATACCACTGTTCTTCTTTAGGTAAAAATACCTTAAAAGAGGCAGCATTTTTTATTCAATACTCTTTTTTGCCAAATTTCTATAATTTGAGTGACCTTAACTTATGTCATATCAGTGTAAATACATTTTTTATTATGTAAACTCATATTCTAAGCTCTTCAGCACCAGAAATATTTCTAAATTTTGAAAAATGTTTTTTCAAAAAAAAAATTAAATACATGTTAAAAACAATTAATGTTCAAAATGAAGTCCATGAGATTGGGTTATAGTAATTCATTATACCCATGGTTCCAATTTAATAATTTAAATTGGTTTTTGTTTATTGTAACATTGTAAATATTAGAGAACAATCCGTAAATTATGATATGTTGATCAGTAGAGAACCGAAAGTTCAGCTAATCTTTCTTTTAAACAAAATTTAATGTATTTAGTTTTTGATAAAAAAAAAGGATAATTTATATAACTTAAATCTAAAATTTTGTGCTATTACAAATTTATAAAAAAATTTGGTTGATTTTGTTTCAATTTATGTTTACTTTTATTATTATTTATTTTTTTAGGTACACTATGGTATTAATATTTTACGCATTTGGTGTTTGGATAATGCTATTAATTAGACCATGGTTAGCACATTTTTTCCTTCCAAACTATGGAAAGGTAACAATATATGCTGCTCTCTATTTTTATCCAATCTTAGCTTTATTTCAAGCTGTATTTGGAGGTTTAATATGTAAGTATGTTTGAACTAAATATTATTATTCATTTACAATTTTTTTTTTTTTTTATTATAAAATTTTAAAAAATTAAAATATAAAATTTTTGGGCAACTGTTGTCTTTTAATAGATTGCTTGTTTACTTGTAAATTATTTATCTTGAGAAAATATCTTTTATGTACGCACTTCAAAATATTACAAGTATGTGTACCCACTATTAAACTATTAAGTGTTTATATTTGAAGAATTTAATGATTGAAGAGATTTCAGATACATTTGAAAGTATATTTTAATGTGTGTGTATATATATATATATATATATATGTAATATTAAGATATACGAGTATAATATATATTTCCATTACACATAAAAATAAAATTGCTTACATTTAGTTTCCAACAGCATTGGTTATAATTGTTTATGTGGTTTTTATCTGTCCAGACACCCAAGATGTCAGCAATCTTTTGACCAATATATTATTTTTTACCACTACTTAAATAAATCTGTAATTCTATTAGCAATTAATATGAAGATTTACCAATCAGAATTTATTTTTACCACTTAATGGATTTGTTTTCATTCACTAAGATATTGAAACTTCCTTATTTTCACAGTGATCTGTTTTTTCATTATTTTTCATCAAACATTATTGTTAGGGGGAAAAGACATGGTTTTAAAATAAGATAAAAATAAATGATGTTTAACCTCAAATTAAACATCTATATTTTTAATTATTACTTACATTTATTCATATTTATGTAAAGTGGGTGATACAGTTACCATAAAACATAACATTCCTCAGCATTTTAAAAGCTTTGTGAAGTGCAGTAGACTCATAATTATCAGAGTCAAGCTAGTCACAGGAAGATAAAACATAAAAATAAAGCAATACAATCACAGTAAGAACTGACAATTATATGCTTGATATGCAAGGTCTCCTCTTCTACAGAGTTTGGAAATCATTTTGTTTATCAGTCAATCTTTGCATTGTCATCACAGTCAGCTGTCAGTTTCAGTTATCTCTCTCTTCCCACTAAACATGGTTGTGCCAGTATGTTGGAAATTTGTGCTTTTATTGAATTCTGTGTTGCACTGTGAGTGAAACACTGAAGAATTTCTCTTGAAATGAAACTTACTGTTTTGTTTCCAACTATTTTTTAAAACAGTTGGATAATGGTGAATCAGTTAAAAGGTGACTATTGGGGATTGGACATCGCCAGAAAGAAATTGAGAAATTTGTAAAAAAAGTGCGGCGGCAATGGTCAAAAGACTTGAGGAAGGGCAACTACGAGCAGATGTCTGAAACTTTTTTTTCTGTGGTTTTTAGAGCTGTGAGGAATGAGCAGTCCTGTGAGCGAGGCAATGCTTCAAGCTAAGGTGCTTGAGTTTGTCAAAATGTTTAAAGATGGCCAGGAAACATTCATTGCAAATGATGGTGGCTTGACAGGTGGAAGAAGAAATATAGCATAAAGCAGCTGAATGTTGGGAATTTAATGGAGAGAAACTATTTATTTTTTTTTTTTTAACCTTCGGAACCACCATTAGGATATATCTTCAGAGGATGAGATAGATGATTTGTAGCGTGTATGAAAAATGCCATGCTTGACCGGGATTCAAACCCAGGACCTCTGGGAGAAAACTATTGCCTGACTGTCAGTCTAAAATGGAAGAAATTGTTTTCAAGGAAGGATTAACATCTGATCAAGTTTTTAACTCTAATGAGACTAGTCTTAACTTTCAAATGCTACCTTCAAAAACCTTAGAAACAAAATCTGAAAAAAAACTGTTTCTGGATTTAAAAAGTAAAGAGCAAGTCACAATTCTGGCTAACTGTAATGCTTCTAATTCTTTGAAACCTAGGCCTCTGGTTATTGGAAAAATCTAAAAAACCAAGAGCCTTTAAAAATATCAAATGCCAAAAATTACCACAACCAAAGAAGTGCATGGATGGAAATCGAAGCGCCTGGTTTTTTAATGAATTTTTTCCTGTCACCAAAGTATTTTTAAAGAAAAGAAAGCTCCCTTGGAAATCTATTTTATTATTGGACACTGTACCATCTCACCCAGATGCCAAAGTACTGTCTAATGGTGATATTAAAGCCGTATGTCTACCATCTAATGTGACATAACTTACTTATACAATCTTCAGACCAACGGCTTCTTGAAACAATGAAGAAATTACAAATAAAGGCTTCTCCAGATGTTACAAGATTAGATAAAGGGATGACTGTTAAGGAGGCCCTAAAGAAAGTCACAGTAGAAGATGTAGCATATTACATTGGTTCATTGTGGGATGAGGTGGAAATCACTATCATTCAAAAATCTTGGAAGAATTTATTTGGCTTAGAAGGACCCCCAAAAAAAGTGCCAGAAGAGGACAATGTAGTGAACTAGTGCAAATAGCCAATGAGCCACTTGTTGAAGATCAAATCAACACCAAAGATATTCATGATTGGTGCAGTGAATATGTGCAGATGGAGATCACCAATGAGGCAGTTATCAATGTGGTCAACAATGCTAAAGATAATGAAAAGGACGACGATACAGAAGAGATAACCCCAAAAATATTACGCTTCGATGAGCTGAAAGTGATCAAAGCTGCTGTTGCTTATATAGAGCAACAGGAAGAGTGCACACCACATGATATATGTCTGTACAGTGATGGCATAACATTGCATCATCTAACAGAGTACAGAGGCTGAAAAATCAATCAGACTTTAAAAAAAAATCTCATGTTTCTAGATGCTTACAGGTCTGTAATTGTGTGTATTTTATGTTTTTTTGTACAATAAACTAATTCTGTACATTTTTAACAATATTTTTTTTGTTGTTCTTAGTCCAGTCCCACTTAACCTCCATAACAGTTTTTCTTTGTCTGATGTGATCTTGGTCCCGGTTAGCTCAGATAATCGCAAGTCTACTGCAGTAAAGTTAAAATGAAATTACAAAAAAAGGATGAAATACCGACTGAAGCCAAATTTAATAATTCTGTAAAGTTATTATTAGGTGGGATATTAGTCAACTTAAACATCATTGGTTACAGGTTGCCTTACTGCTGAACAATTGATCGGGTTGCAACCGATCAGGTTGGTTTAATAAGAAGTTATTAGTTTTTAAATAATTTTTATTGGAAGTTATTGTCATTTAAAATTTTTAATAATAAAGATGTAATTTTAATAATAATAAATAATACTAATAGATTAGATCACATCTTTATGCATTGTACACTAAACAGTAGTTGCCTTATCAACTGATCACTGATGGTGTTTTAAGTGTTATCACAGCTTCTATCTCTGCTTAGAAATTTACTCACTTAGCAGAAGTTATTTTTGCTTTTTTAATTGTTAGTATTCAGAATTTATTTCTTTATCATTTATTATATTACAATATGTTTATGTACCAATTTGGTCCGTCTAATTATTTTTGAGATGAGACTTGAAGAGTTTACAAATTTTCATTTGTGGCATAGAGATCAGTCTCCTAGTGAAGCCAGGAACAAGATTTAATTGTAAAAGATTGTTGTATATTCCCAATATTTGTCTATTAACTTCCATAACCATGATGGTTGTAGTTATGGCACCGTTCATGAGTCACAAGTCACTTATAAAAAATTACTCAGTCAATCTCAAGAATAACAGACCCTATGCAAGCATACTAAGAAATTAATGAGTAAATTTTTCACTAAGCTATAATATTCTACTGTTTATCAGAAACTCCAGCTTAGAAAAAAATCTGATTATGGCCAGCCACCCTACACGAGTCTGTTCAACATACAAACTGGCTGTATAAGAATCATCATTACTCTCAAATAAACAACTGTGATTGGTAGCTCTTGTACCTCTTGATTGGGTGCTTTAAGTAGAACACAACCACATCATGTATCAAGACTGGCATAGATAATGTGATGTTACAACTCAGTAGCGGAAATGTCCAGTAGTGTTTTAATTTAAATTAGTATAGTATATGTTATTTTTTTATTACATTGTAATAGTTTGTTTTATAATTTTGTTTCAGATTATTCATTTCCTTACATCATCATAATACTATCAGTTATATCAAATGCTGCTCATTTTGCATTTAAACTTGATCAGGTAAATAATTTATATTATTAGCCATGTGTAAACTAGAAACTTTTTCCACCCACCTTCTAGCATTACATTGCTCTCTCCATTTTCATTCCTAACAATCTTTATGACATTTATTAAATCTAATGTTAATAGACTTATTCTGTTAAGGCTTATGAAGTTAGATGCATTCATTTGTTAATTATGAGGTATATTCAAAAAGTAAAAACCATTTGGTCATTAAAAATTACCTCATGAGAAAAGATTTTTAATATAGTTTTAATTTACTATATATCTATTTTACTTTTACACATAATTTCCATTCAGTTTTATGCACTTCTCATAATGCTGCATCAGTTTCTTTAACCCCTCTGCACAGAAGTTCACACCTGGGAATTGAACCAGTTGACAATGGCACTCTTGAGTTCCTTGTCATTTTCAAACCATTGTCCATCAAGGCACTTTTTCAAATGCAAGAAGAGGAAATATAAATACAAATGCAATTTGCATTTATATTTTAAATTTTCAATTTGCAAATGAAAATTTTAAATTTTCTTCTTGGTTAAGGCTGCAGTGTGAGGACGCTTGTTGTTGTAAGGAGGATTACACCGGATGACAGTTTCCCCTTGTCGTTGATTTTGGATCACATGTCTCAGTTTGGTGGGCATTTCAAAGTGCAAGTCAGCTGTAGTAGTTGATCTGTGTTCCATGAAATCAACCAAAATTATATTACTTTCATCTTAAAAAGCAGTAGCTAATATTTTTTAGCTCTAATACGGAGATTGCTTAAACTTTTTCAGTTTTGATCTCCATCTTCTTGGTAGCAGTCCAAAAACGTTCATCTAATGCACATTCTTTGCTCTGTGTGTTGGTCGGTGAGCATTTTCGGTACCAACCTTGCACACAATTTGTGATATCTGCAATCTGCAACAATCATGCAGAAAGTGGTGTATCCAACATCCAGAAAACCATCAGTCAGAGCACTAATCATCAATCACCGATCACTTCACAATTTTTGGTTCACTTGTTCAAAGATTTCATTGCCCCGAATACTAAGGCCGCCATTCCGCTCTTCATCATACACATTTGTGCAGCCAGCTCGACACCATTGTCTAAGCTTTCCTTCACTTATTACTGTAGGTCCATACACTAGGCATAACTTCCGATGAATTACAGTGGCTGAAGATCCTTTTGCACACAAAAATCAAATCGCAGCACGTACTTTACAACTGGCTGGAGAAATGATTGTCAAGGACATTGCAATCTGCATTCACCAACAGAAAAATTATTGCTGAATCAAAACAACTTTGTAAATAGCTAAATTTTGTAAACTAAACTTTGTAAATAGATGGCCCTTCATGCGTGAAACTGTGTTCAGACACACTAATATTTAAATATAAGCCGACAGCCCTTTATGAATATGCATTTATAATAAATCAGTTGTAACCAAAAAATTGTGGTGGAAGAAATTCTTGTTTTAAATATTTTAAAATGAGAGATATTTTTAGTAAAGATATAAATGTCAGAAAGAAAATGTTAACTCTGGATTGAGTTTTAATATTTTTTTTTTTAGAACTTTAATTTTTAACATAATCACTATGGATTTCCATTCACTTAGTAAGCTAGCAATTACTTTCATAATTATAATTTCAAAATTTCCCTCTTTCTCTATTATTCACATCATCACCATCACTAAATGCCCTTCTTGAAACTCGCTATCATGAAACGTTATTTTATGTATTTTTTAAACTTTGTGAACAATATGATAACTTTGTAGCAAGTTATCAGTTGGTCTGAGCAAAAATTCTTGTTCTGTCTGAACCAGAAGTTTATTGTAAAAACTTCTGTGTATTGCAAACATTATCATGTGGTAGACTCTCGGCTTATGCATCAGTATTTTTCATTTGTTATGTACTATTTATGTAATTTTATCAAGTTCTTACAATAAGCATTAGCATCTATGGATTCATTTATGGAAGTAAATAGGCTCCTTACTGTTGGATAGGAGAGTCAACCAGAATTTTATTTCTAGTTCTTGAATTTTTTTTCATAGTAAAGGTTTTAATGACATTGCATTGATAGTCACTTATTTTTAAGAGCATATAGGCATGCTAAATTTCATTTCCAGTCACTGTATAATCCAGATGATAAATAAGGAATACTTTTTTCACAGCCACCTAACTTCTTTGCAATTGTTTGCTGTAATTTTTTTTGGCATTCAATGCATTTTAGTTCCTGATAGATCTAATCTTCCCATTAAACAAAACAGTTCTGTTCTCTCAATATTATTGATTAATATTATGTACATTATATATCTATAATGTACATTAATTAATATATAATAAATTATTAATATAATGTATTAAGGTTTATTAATACAATTTTTCTCCTTCATTTTTTCTAATTATATCAGTGACAATGAATGATCCTCTATTTTTTCATCATGAACTTAACTTTATGACATTATTTTGCCTATTCATTACATCTTTATCATAATCAGAAACAAGTCGGTGATACATTTCAGCATCAATTTTTCTTTTTCTGTAAAAAACCAAATTTGTGAACTTTTCTCTCATATTACATTTGAGATTAACGCAGCCATTACTGACACAAATAATTAAATATAAAATTTTTGTGAATGTGGCTTGGTAAACTCAACAAATCAAGCAGACCCATGTAAAATCAAAAACATGCTATAAATTGTGAAATAGTTAATTCTGATTTATTAGCCTCATATCTTTACATTTCAATTACTCGTATAAAATTTAACTACATAATAGTTATAATTTAAAAAATAAATTAAATTTATTAATTTTTGTCATTTGAATCTTAGTTGTTTCAACAAAGAACATGTTTTCAATTACTTAAATTTGAGTATGTGACCAGTAACAGTTATAATTGTAAAAAATACTCATTATATTAGTACAAATTTAAATACATATGAAATTATTTTCTTCCAAATAAATGTCATGTCATGTTCACATTATATTTAATAAACATTGATAATTTGATGGGCTTTAGAGCAAAATTCAGCTAATTTGTGTAGGGGTTAACATTGCTTATTATAACATAGTCCTATTGTATGAATATTTGTATATAGTGTCTGCTGTAACAGTATTGTCCCTCTCTATATATCAGCTTTAACAATCTAGACTGAGTTCTCTAATCGCAGAAAAAGGTTTTTTTTATCGAACTCCTATAATTAGAACTAATTTTCTAATAATTACCACTCTAAGAGTCCGTAACAAAATTTAGTAGCCGGGAAGATTTGTAAGGCTCTATCTTTCTCTTGGAGAAATTTATTTTTCATTGGTTTTAACATTTCAGTAAACACTTTCATGTAGTATTACTTAATGAATTGTAGATTTCTTTTCAGCTATTTCTTATGGTTGTATTCTTTATTGTTATTTGCTTAGCTGAATTCTTTATAAGTATTGTTATCTTACAATTGATTTATACGTTTAGAAAGGTTTATTCATTTTTTTAATGTATTATCATGTTCACTGATCAACAAAATAAAACATAACACTTTTAAAATAATAAGCGTAATACTTTTTAAAATTATGTTTCCATTGAAAATTACTCTTTCCATATCATCTGAAAATTATAGATTAACTAAAAAATCTTAATATTTTAATATTGTTATGTTTTAAAATATTTATAAGAATTAAATTTATTGGATTTAATAAACCAATTATGGGCGTTATTTTTACAAGAAAATAAAAATAAAATTTATTTTACAGAAATCATAAAATAGATATCTCTGTTGTTATTCCAATGACATTACAGTATTAAAGAAAAACCTTTTTGAAGATTAAAGAAAAAGCTAAACTACCTGCATTTCTCTCATTTATATAAAAGTAAATATTTTACATTACCTCCTGAAACAAAGGCTCTAAGTTAAGGAAATTTTAATCAATGTTTAATTAGTATTCTCCCAAAATAGTTATTAAAATAAAAATTAGTTTTGGAATTCAAATATTCCAGTTTTTTTTTTATCTCTAGGTAGGGATTATTTAATGCATTATACATACATATCTTCCTTAATTCTGATAGTGGTGAGAAGACTTTTGTTTAATTGATACTCTCAAAACAAAGTAAGTATATTCTTATGTTTAAGGAGTAGCAATATCACAAAAAAAAAATTTTTACAGACTGAACTAAACCATTGTGAAGCGCATGTACTCAAATTCTGTTACATGAACTAACAGAGTACTTCAAAAGGAAATGATAAAAAAGTTATTTTGTTGAACTCACTAGACATTTTCAGAATTTAATAAAGAAAACACTCCTGATAGTGGATAATTCACCAATATATGTAGTATTCCTTTGATTATGAGTGCCTAAACTTCTTAATCTAATGGTTTGTATATAAGTATTTGTCCCTTGCCGTACTCTCATATTTCATACTTTATTTTTAAATGATTTTTTCTTTTCTTATTCTGCAGTGCACAGCACTATGTTTGATTTGATAAAGATAGGAATTTTTCCTTTTGCAGTGCTTGTTATTACAAACATATTTATAAAGCATATAAATATTTTTTGTTATTAAGAATAGGTAAAAGTACATTTTTTCTAGCAAGCTTAATAACCCAAACGAACAAAGATAATGAAAGTGTGTTTTTAAATACCTTTATAATGAAAAAATGTAGTAATCTGTTTATAAAATTAATTTTAATTCTCATTATATTATATTTCATTTTTATCTTATACAGTTACACTGCTACATTTTTTAATAATTCACAATATCTAAAAAAACAAATCAACTCTATAGTTTTTATCAAATTCATTTTTTTATGATTCTGCTAATATTTTTCAGATTATTATTTATTTATTTTTTTTTTAAATCCTGAAATTATTAAAATTAAGTCAATAGAAAATATTTGTATTGTAAGACAGCAGATATATCATAATTTATGATGAAAATATTTTGGTTAACCTGTTTTAGCCAAAAAAAGGCTTCCATTATTTTGGATATAACTTCTGAAAACATTGCAAAATAATGAATAGCTCTTTTTTTTTTATTACAAGCTAGTGCTATTGCTTCTGGTTCAAGATACTACGATTTGCAAATGTAGTACACCTAGAGGTTCAAACCTTAAAAAATAAAACACTGTACAGTCCTTGTTATCTATTGTTTTATATTATTATTTGTATTAATGGTCTATGGTATATCTAATATAACAGTATATTCAGTATTACTATATTATGGGACTTATATTTGTTTTCAGCAGTGTAGAAATGGCTGTTTCAGTTGGCGATCTTGAAAGTGATTTACATTATTTCAACAATTTGTTTAATTTTGAAGCATGAAAAGTCTAAATATTCCTTCTTTCTACATTTGATTTTCAAAGTAACTTATTATAAACTTAGACTAAATTGTTCCATACTTTATTATTAGTTGTGATAATAAATTTGTTATTATATTATAAATAAAATGTGTTCTTATCTATAATATTTTTTTCATTATCTTAAGTTATCTCTATATATTGTTCAGAATCTCTAATTTAATAAGTATGGTTTGATTATTAAAATAATTCACCTGTAATATTATTAAATTCTCATTTATATGTTTCTTTACATATCTAAAGCTAAAGGAAAAGATATATCTTAAGCTTTAGATACATATCTAAAGCTAAAGGAAGAGAAAATGATACCTCAACTAATCATTTTTCTATAGCATTATTTTGTAACTATGTACAGAGTGTATTAAAAGTAAGTTCCTCCTAATCTTTTACAGCTATTAATTTAGGAAATTCTCCTGTACCATATGTTTTGGACATAAATTTTTTAACTTGTTCCAAAATTTTGAACATCATATTGGATTCAACATTAATTTTTTAAATGATACTATGGCCATATGATAGATACATTTCCATGTAAAATTTGATGAAAAAATCTGAGGCAGAAGTCTACTAACCGAGTATGATTATTTATTTATTAATTTTAAATACCTGTACCAAGCTATGATAAATAAAATAGGTAAAAATAAAAATCAGTTTGCTTTTCTGAAACTGAATATAACTTTTACCTCTATTTCATTAAAAATTTTGAAAATGTTTATTAATCTGTTATCATTATTTGGAACTTAAGTACTCAAATGGAATCCTCCAGTATCTTGGCAGTAGTGTATAATATCTTTGAATGATTTCTTACATTTGCAAGTTAATGCTTAGGAATTAACATATTAGTTTCTCATTCTGTAGATCTTTAGTGTATTGCTTAAGGGCTTGTAAAATTGTGGATTTTAAAAGGGCCCACAAGAAAAAGTCCTGTGGTTTAAGGTGTGGAGAATGTGCTGGCCATTTTACTGATCCTCTTTAATCTATTTATTTTTTATTTACCTTTAAGAATTCTTCTACTTCAGGGTGAAGTAAAAGAATTTTAATTCTTGAAATAGGGTAATGCACCATCCTAATACAAAACTATTTCACTTTAAAGGAATGTAGGGTGAGCAGATGTAATATTTGTAATGCAATATTTTCTCGCTTCTTAACTTGTTCAAATAATTCAGAATTCATAGCTTCTGTAAAATTATCATTAGTAAGTAACATTTAAACCTTTTTGCAGTTAATTACAAACTGTATAAGATCAGTGATAGAGATATAGCAAGTGATTTGCTTGATGCAATATCCGATGAATACTGTAAAATAACCTCTAGATCCAAACCCAAACGCTGAAGAACTGTATACTTGATTATATGAATGCTTATTATTTAAGTCAAATAGTTGAAAAGATTTTAAGAGATAATCAATGAGTAAATAAGATGAATCAATAAATTTTCATGAATCTAAATTATCATATTTGAGTATTATTTTTTATAGGCCATAAGAGTGATTAAAGAAGAGCCTCGGTAAGCTTTTTTAATAGAAATATCTTGAAAACTTGCAAATATCCATATGTAGTTTTTACCATTGCTTTTTTCATCAAATTTAACATGTAAATATATGTGTTACATGACTGTAGTGCCATTCAAAAGTAATATTTAATCCAAGATGGCATTTCAGAATTGTTTTAAAAATAGTATTTATTTCCAAAATAGATTTAGCTTTGTTAGGATTCTCTAAATTAACAACTGTAGAAATAGTCAGGAACTTCACTTTGTATATACCATTTATGTGTGAAGATGAAACAGGGGCTAATTTAAAAAATAATAAGACTAAATATTTAATAGGAAATACAAAGCAATTAAAACTGTTAAACAGTTTTTTCTGGGATCCTAGGTAAATCATAAAAATAAATCTCTTAAAACCTGATAAATAAAAAATTCCTGAGATTAGTTAAAGAGCAGCATCTTTGAAAATACAAAGTACAAGTATGTAAATTAAGGATATTTTGTCAGTTGCAATAAGCCGGTCACTATTGATCACTGAAGTTAACAAATGCAGAGGAGAGTATTTATAATTGTATGGATAGCTACATGCATTTGGTATTTTGAATGGCTGAAAACCATAATAGTGTATCACTAAAACTGCAGTAGTTACTTTAAAATTTTCTTATTATTCACATTTCTCTTGAATTTAATCAGAATAGATGTCCTCTCATTTCTCTCATCTTCTGTAGAATGAATGTATAAATGTTTTTATGTAAATATTCATAAACAGATTTTGAAAATTATGTTTTGGTTTGTATATTTTTCAGCATAAAAGTTTAATGTTAGTGTAGTTTTCAAAGTATTGCATTCTAATTTACAATATTTTAAAATTTATTCCAAAAAATTATAATATTTTCACATTTATAAAATTTAAAAGTTTATGCATTAATTATAAATATTTATATTTGTACCTTTAAGTAATTACCAGATTCTTTCCAGTGTTTTGATATTCTTGAATATTTTTATATTTTTTAATAATTAAAAAAGTAAATTTTCTTATTGTAATTAATGTTTATTTACTATGCTGTGTATATGACAAACATGGTAATTGTAAATCTCAAACAATTCTTCATATACAGAGAAAATCTAATTGTGGTATTAATTATGTAAAGTTTAATTTAGAGCTTTTTAAAGTAACTATAAAAGTATTAAAATGAATCTACAAGATTTCAAGAAAGCTGCTACCTATATTTATGATGAGTGTTTCAAATTAAAATAAAATGAAAATTAGTTAATTTTTTATGTTAATAACAAGATCAGTTTTTTAAAAATAATATATATTTAAAACTTAATGGTAGTTATTTTTTTTTTTTTTAGGCTTTAGGGGCATCGACTACTACAGTCATTAGCCTCTTTCCACATCAAAGAAAGAAAAGAAAAAATGTCAATAAAATCATTAAAATTTTAAAATACAAGTTTAAAATTAAAATCAGAAAATTTTGGTTATTATAATTTTTAATTAATTTAAAAGAGTAATAATTTATAAGATAATGAATTTTTTTTTCATTAAAATTAGCACTGTATCATTATCAAAATGTATTATTTTTATTGATTAATTTTTCATTTTATTATTTTTTTTATAAAATAACTTTTTTTACTATAAATGGTTTTCCTTTATTTATGTGTTTTAATAATTTCATGAAAATTTTCAATTTTAAATTTTGTATTTTTTTAAGATAATTTTTAATTTTATTAATTTATTGTGATTGTTTTATTTATACAAATCGTAATG
>JAAAKQ030016883.1:0-18015 GCA_010016005.3 Zanna intricata
GCCTTTCATCCGGAGGTCCCGGGTTCGAATCCCGGTCAGGCATTGCATTTTTCACACACGCTACAATTCATTCATCTTATCTTTTGAAGATGTAGCTTAACAGTGGTTCCGGAGGTTAAACAAAAATATATATATATAAATATATACTCTTTATGAGTCAGTAATGTTCATGTTGAGTCAGTAAATGTTAATGACTTCAGTTCTTTATGCAAATACAAATAAAATGTTAAAACAGATTGTATTTCTATATGGAGAAAAAAAATTATACCTACATCTACACATTATTGAATAGCTTATTACATTATTGAATACATTCCACTTCTAATATCACAGAAGATATCCCAATTCTAGTTTCACATTAAGAGTTACATTCTAGTTTTACTCTAGTTAATTTATACTTCTTTGTTATTTATAATTAATGTTTTTATTAATTCAATTGTCCTTTTGATACTGAATAATTCGATTACAAAATTATTATTTTTTATAAATATTTCACAATATTTTCTTAAATTATTTTTTTATTAATAAAGTATTTTCTGTAGAGATGTAATAAAAACATTGAAGAAGCTATTTCGAAAGTTGTTTTCATTCCTAGAAGAAAAATAATAATTCCTAATTCTACGCTTCTCTAGAGTGTTATTACGTACATTGTATTTTATTTCAAGAGTTTAACCACCCTCCTTGCACTTTTTTCAAGAGCTCAAAACACCACTTTTGTGTTTCCAAATAACAACAATTACAAAAATATTTTCTTTTTATTGCTACATCATTTTATATATAGCGTTGTTAAAACCAGTTATGTACTGTTTCAATAAATTTAAAAGTTTAGTCAACATTTCTTTTTACAATGTGTACATATAATGTAGAATATGTTAATCTTTCACACATTTATATTCTTTTCGTTGTCTTAATATATCATTTTGAGTTTGTTTCTGTTTTTTTTTCCTGTTTTATATACATATATCACGACGTTCTCCTGGGATTTTCAAAACTATTCTACTCATGAAAATAATGGGAAAAATTCATTTAAACATATGTTATAAAATGCTTCGTTTGCTAGTTACGATTAATGAAAAAATTCATTCGGATTTCAGCAACTTCGGTGAAATTTTCAGAACATTAATTAAAGGACAAAATTAGTGATTTCTAATGACTTTTGAACTGCAAAATCGAATAAAATAGATTCCAGAACCGTATCTGCAATAAGTTTTGAGAAATGTGGGGTGGAAACCAATAAATTGCGGTAAAAAGCTCAGTTTTTTTTATGTTTGACGTACAATAATTTTGTTAAATTATACTTTCTTTCGTAATACTTTCTGCTTAATTGGAAGGAATCCGTTACGCAGGTCTATTATATTGGTCTTGTTACATTATGAACTTTTTCCATTGTTTTCACGAGTAGAATAGGTTAAGAAAGTTCCAGGAGAACTTCGTGATACAAACTGTATGTTTGTGTTTTTATTATAGCATTTTTTTGAATTTATATTCTACATTATAAAATAAAAAAATTATAATATTTTATTATTTCATTACAAATTGAAGGTTTCGATATAATTTTTTTTTTCCGTTTTTTAGATAAAATGTTGACATAAAACAATTACAATATGCTTATACTGTAAATCATATATATCAAATATAACACATTATAATATAATAATATCAATATTATATAATATAATCGTTAATATAAAATTTGTTGCAATTTTTTTCGAATTTCAACAAAAATACCTTATCACTCACTATATTTCTCTATCTCTCTATTTTTTCTGTTTAGCCTCTGGTAAGGTATTACTTCAGAGAATGAATGATGATGATGTGTATGAATTAAATGTAGTCTTGTACAATCTCAGGTCGACAACTCCTGAAAAGTGTGGTTAATACACAATATATTTACCAGGACTAAAAACTTTTTTTTTTTTTGTTATAGTATTTAAGAAAGGAAATTATTACTAAAGATATAAAAGAACCCTTCATAATTTTTATTTATTTCATTTTTAATTCTTTTTTAGCGTTCTGATTCCGAGTCTCATAAGTTAAATTTGATGAAATATTCAGTACTTGTTCATATGTTATTTTATATATATATATATAAAACAACGTCCCCCCGCCCGATTTAGGCCATCTGTGGACCACGTGAAAAATGTTTCGAATAATTTTTTAATGTTTTTACACCAGTAATTTTTCATTTTATGTGAACTCTGTTTTCTCTCCTCAACCACGAAAAGTTGGTGTTGACTAGTTTTTTAATTCTTGGAATGCTCTGAAGTTCTTAATTTTGTCTTAAAATTTGTTTAGGTCAATTATTTACCGGTGATGTTTAGTTATTCCATATCGTTACAGATATTGTATTTATTGTTCTTTTGAGTTTCGATATTCTTGAAGATAGTTTTTGTGTCGTACATCATCCATGCGACAAATGTGGCCTTAAAATTGAATCTTGTCAGATTATAACGGTGTATTTCTCACAGTGTGTGGAATTCCTTGTTGGTTCGGAGTTTGTGATTATTTTCGAACTTCCTCAGCCTAGGATTATCCAGAGGATCTCTTTTTCTTCGCATTCAAGTACTTGGTGGTAACGTTTTGTTAATGGTCCCAAGGATTCTGCTGCATACAAGCATTCGAGTTGTAGTGATAGATCTTAGCGTTGATTGAGTTGAATTTGTACTAATGTTTTAGATGAGAGAATGTATATACCTATTCACATACCGAATGTATTCGGGATGGTATACGGATTTCAGTTTGCGTACTCGTTCGTTAATCGTTTCTTTCTCAGTGATGTTGGCGACATGGTTTTCCAAGTTACTTATATACATAAACATATTTTAACCATTATAGAAGTAATAGAGTGGTATAAATGGAAGATTATCCTTTGACCTATAATGTAACTCATGCATATTTTAGTTTATCAAAAATAATATTGTTAAGAAAATTGGAAGTAACAAAATTCAAAAAATTAGGGAAATAACAAAAAATTATTCTAAAATTAAAAGTTGGTAGTCTTATTAATTTTTTAATCGTCTACATTTTAAATAAGTAAAATTTAAACTTTTTTAAAAGTTTTTTTTCAGGATAATCATTAAAACTTTTTTGGCATTTTAAATGAAATAATTTCTTTTTTATATATATTGATTGTTGTACACAATTATAGGACGACATTTTATTTTAACTTAAAAAAGAGAACAATTTTAAAGCATATTGCTGAAGTTGTGGGGATTATTATAAAATTTTACTAGGTTTACAAATAATCAACCTAGATTTTTTTTGCCGAATTTTCGAAAAAACAAATAGCGTATTACTTTCTTTTGCATGATGAGAAAAGGTGGAATTGAATTTTATTTACGTTTTGATAAATAAGGAATACGAAAACACCATTTAATATTCACTTAAAATGTAATTTCCTTATATATATATATATATATATATATATATATACATACGTAAAAAATCTAATTGTTTGAATTATTCAATCTTTTTTTTAAGTATTCTCTTATCTTTCTTGATTATTTAATGTTAAAATTTTTGTCTCCTAAAGACTTTCAAGTTTTATAACTGTGTTGTAATATCTGAAATTCGCATTGTAAGAAATACATTTTTATTATAATATTTCCTTTATATTTTTAGTTTATTCGTGTATCTTTTTTTCTTGTTAGCTTGTAAGTAACATATTTTTTTTTTTTTTTTTTTTTTTTTTTTAGGTATGTGGATTAAATAACTTTTGTAGTACATCTTTTATCACATGAAGGAATCCTTTTGTTGTTCTCCATAGTCTACATAGAGTAAGTTGATATTGTTTTGCTCTGAATGATCTTTAGAATTATCTTAATCATTACAATAATTGATAATTGAAATACCATTACTAATATTACGCTCTTGAAATGAATGTACAACTATTTTACTTTCTTATTTTTTTTTTAGTACCCCCTAAAACTTCTATAACTTTCAATAATATTTTTGTAATGATGCTAAAATTTTTCTATAAAGAATGTTCGTTCACTGACACAAGCTTTTTATTAGTATATAACTCAAATCAATATTTCTTCTAATACCTATTTAGATATTTTAACAATGTCCAGATATTATTAGCATAAAAATGATGTAACAGTAAGAAAAGTAAAAAAAACAACCTTTACAATAAAAAGATGACTAATTAATTTTAATCACACTATATTTTGCTATATGAGTTGAAAAATATTGAGTTTTAAATTGAGGTTTGCAAATTTATAAAAAAAAAAAACAACATACTGCCATTTTCGTAGGTTTTAAATGTGTTATATATGTGTATATGGTAATTGAAAAAAAATAGCGGATTATCAAAATGAAAGAAATTTATATCATAAAATGAAAATGTTTGTCGGTTCGGTAAAGATTCCAAAATTTTCCACGTTTATGTAGGCCTGTATTTGAAAAATGTCAAAAAAAATATTAAGTTATAAAAGATTTGGTCAATTTATAATATTTTAGTTTATTTTTACTTCCTTGTACAAAGTAAAGAGAGTATTGTAATCGCAAAAAATGTCGGTTTTCAGATTTCAATGGAAATCCATTTTGACCATCCCTGAATCTATTTAGAGTAGTTTTTTCGGCGTGACATCTATACATAGGTACCTAAGTATGAATCAAGCATAACTCAAAAAAGATTAGCCGTAGAATATTGAAATTTTGAATTCAGGACTGTTGTAATATCTAATTTGCACCTCCCCTTTTGATTGCAATGAGCTTAACCAAAAGTCTCCAAAAAAAGCCCAAAATCCAAAAAAATATCGACTTTTGACTTTTTCTTAACTGCGGTAATAAGCCCTCATTTAGAGCTTTTCAACGATATATCTGAAGTGCTACTTACTTTCATTGGTTCACGAGTTATAGCTAAATAAAATTTTTAATTAATGAAATTTACAAGGGGGTGGGACACATCGGTTCGTATCCAGCTTCATACACATATGTCCTTTTTAAATTTGTTTTTTTTTTAAATTTAGGTATACTGTTCTGTTTGTAATTACTAACCTCTGATAGTAAAAAAAAAAAAACAAGGACGTAAAAATATGAAAAAAGATATCAGTGAAATAAAATTTTATGTACTTTTCATTTTAATTTAATAATTTTTGCAGAAGGTAATGATCAATTTATTTTAATTAGAGTAAAAGAAGGTAAAAGAAATATTTGTATATGAAGTCGGATTTGAATCGATGTGTTCATGGTTTCGTATCTGACATGTTCTCACTTACACCACGTAACTTCTTGTGAAATAAAATTAATATATAAACTAATATAAAATGATGATACGGATAACAGAAAAAAAAGTGATGCAATGTGGTGTTCACCACAATGCAATTGTGTAACTGTCCACTTTGTTACAGAAATGGAGGATCGTATCTCACTTTCAAATGAAATAAGTTTAAATGAAATGCAGCGAAAAATCTGTATATATAATTTAACAGGTGGACACCACATGACAAGGAAGTCATGTTGTGTCCACTTTAGATTTTTTCAAAGTTGCTTTACAAAACCTTTTATTTCTCATTTTTTTAAATTATATAATTCTTATTGTCTAAAATACAAGCACGTTTAAAACATTCATTAAATTTATTATTTAATGAATATTTTATATATCTATACACTTTAATCTTTATTTATATTTTAATAGAAAAAAAATTTTTTGCACGTAAGCTACGACATAAAATTTCGTGATTGAAGTAATTCACTTGTTTCTGAAATTTAAAGCAAAATATATTTATAATGACATTTTATTTTATAATTTATTAAACTTTTTTATTACTTTGAAAGATTTTCTACGATATTTTTTCTTGTGTTACATATACGAGTATATATATAAATATATATTTTATTTAATTAAATTTTTTTATTTAAACACGAATATACATGAAAATGTTTTGAAACTCAGATTCCTTAAATTTGTTTATTTTTCTAGTAAGGTTGATTGAAAAATCACTGTAGAAATTTCTAAGTTATTAAAAAAAAAGAATATTTTTATGTGGTCAAGATTTCTTCGTTTACTATTTATTTGATTCTCTTACTTATGTTTAAGAAAAATCAACTTATACAGAAAACTTACTAAGTAAAGGTTTTATATTAATCTTTTAAGTATTATTTTAGCGATGATTTTTAATTTCCTGGTTCCATTGCTATTCCAGTACCATAGATATAAAGAAAATAGTAATCGAGAAAAACCTTTCGATATCAGAATTTTCAATTGTTAACTTTTAAGAACCTATTAGTTCAAAAATGTGTGTGTGTGTGTTTTACTTAGTAAAATTTTCTTATCCTAGTTTAATAATAGGGCACCTCCTATTTAAAAAACGTGTTTTATGGATTTCGACTTCAGAATTTTAAAATTTATTAAAATATTTTATATTAATCGTTTATGTATTTTTCAAGTTTTAGCTTTTATTAAGATTGTTGTTTGAGATAGCTCTCAATCGAGGAAATCAAATGGGATATAAAGTTTTTACCAGAAATTTTTTTTTCCTTAATTATATTATACATTATATAATAATGGTTAACTTCAGGGAACGAAGAACGAAGAATAATTTACAATATTTATCTGAACGATATGGGAATAATTAGTTCTGGAAACAAAGAAGTAGAGCAAACAAACAAACATTAGAAAAGGAGTACGACAGGGCTGTCTGTACATTGTCTCCATATTTGTTCAATCTATATATACAAGAAGCCATAAATAGAGTTAGAGAGGAAGTAAGTATAGATATAAAGATTCATGCAGAAAGTATTCATATGCTCAGATTTGCAGATGATATAACTGTAATTGCAGAAAGCAAAGAAGACTTGCAACAAATTTTAACTGTAATGGACAGGGTGCTAATGAAAGAATTTCACATGAGCATTAATATTAAAAAAACCAAAATACTAGTATGCACCAAAAACAAAGTAAATAAAACAACGATAGAATTGAAAGGTGGAGCTGTTCAGGAAGTAGAAGAGTTTAAATACTTAGGAAGTAAAATAACGAATGATGGTAAAAGCAAAAAAGAAATAGTGAGAAGAATACATCAAGCAAAGATTGCCTTATACAAAAATAAAAAATTATTTACGTCAAATAATATTAGCCTTGAGTTGAGAAAGAATTTAATAAGAACATTTGTGTGGAGTATTGCATTATATGGTAGTGAGTCATGGACAATTGTGAGGCTGAAAAAAGGAGGCTTTTGGCTTTTGAAGCGTGGTTTTACAGAAGGATGCTGATGATAAGTTGGATGGAAGCTCTCTGAAACAATTGAAAAGAAGAAGACTGCAACTAATAGGACATATCTAGGGCCTAGTAAAAAGGATAACAGAAGGAATGGTGGAAAGGAAAAATTGTAGGGGAAGACCATGTTTAGAGTACATAAAACAGATAATGGATAATATGAACTGTAATTCGTATTGGGAACTAAAGAGAAAAGCTGATAAGAGAGAAGAGTGAAGAGCTACTGCCAACCAGCTTAGAAAGCTCAAGCTTTCCGGCTCTTAACCGGAAAGAAGATATAACAATGAATATATTTTAAGGTAAAAACGTGATTTCATCAAAGAGATAAAATTGGATCTAAATATTTTTACGGAAATTTTTTTTTTTCAATTCTATGATGCAATTGTTTTGATGTTTTTATGCAATTGTAGTACTGCATAATTAAGTCAATAATATTTTAAACTACATGGCGTGTGTAAAATAATTAATCTCTCAAGGGCAAAACGTGGGGATTTATCAATCCTTTGTTATTTTAAAAAAATTTAAACACCAGCACTGGAATAAGATTTATTTTATTAAAATCAAAATTGTTTATAATTTTTACATTACATTATGATAAAATAAGATTAAGAAAATATCTTATTTCTATATGATCGTTATAACTTTTTCATTTAGGATGAATGGTAGGTCATCTCACACTGTAATAGTGTATTAAAAAGATTCGAGAGAGAGAGAGAGAGAGAGAGCAATGAAATATCCCTTTTTTTATTAGTAATAAATTCATTAAATATCTTATAACTAAGCCTACGTGAGGCCTGAGTAATAGGCACTTCTTTACAGCAATTTATTTTCTGCTAGATAGGGTTGACGACAACGTATTCTTTTTTAAGTCGTGTTTCTTTACGACTGAACCACTTCTTTTGACCAATTTAAACTCCTTTAATTAAGTTCATATCCTTTACTAGAACATTTTTACGCTACTAAAAAGTTCCATTTATATATAATTAGCAATTTTTATAAAAGAAATTTTATTATAAATAATCATGTTATTAATAAGGATCTTGTTTCTTTATTCATGAAATATAACAACCATTTTATATTACAACTTTTAATTAAGATTATATATACATATATAAAGTAACATTTCGCGTGAGTCATTCATAACCAACGCCTATCAAAAACTACTGAAGATAAGTTGATAAGAATTTGAATATACGCTCTGCTTTAAGTGTAACTGCACATTAGAAACTTTTTTTTTGAAATTCCGAGTTTAAAGGGTTGAAATGTACTATATTTATTATTTACTAATTCTTTAATTAGTATTTTTTCATTTATTTTAATTTCTCTTTAATAAATGAAGATATCAACTTTATTTTTTTGCGTGTAATCTTTATATGAATATCTAAAAAAGTGTCTAGAACTTTTTTTTAAATTCCCAATTTAAAAAATTGTAATGGATTTAGTAATTTTTTTTTGACACCAGACAATTTTTTAATTTCTTGGTAATAAAAAAGTTATCGACTTAATTTTTGTTATGAGTAATATCAAGTCAATGTATCGAAACCAATTTGGAAATTTTCTAAATATTCGATGTTGAAAAGGGTGAAGAAAGGTAAAAACAATTTGAATAATCATTGCAAATTTTCCCCATTTCCGACTATTCTAAACGTGATATTCAATAGATTTGGGCTTGAAAATACTCTTCAGACAAATATATAAAAACCATTTTAGGATTTTTTAAATTTAGATTTTTAAAGGGTGCATCGTGCAACGGTTTATAATGCGGGGGCCGGCGGCTGAAGCAACACAGCCACTACCACTGTTACTATATGTGCCACACGACTAGCTGTACCTGCCTCCAGTTACATGAATTAAAAACATAAAAATAAAAAAACATCGACCGCGACGGCAAACTCAAGTAATCATATAGAATAAATATATATATATATATATATATATATATATATATATATATATATATATTTATATTATATATATATATACAAAAGAAAGGTTATACTCATAATTAGATTGATAAAATTTGTAGTTATAGGTCGATTTGCCTTATATTCAGAATATTATATTATCTACGTGAAAAGAAATAAAGTAAATATCGTTTATAGTGACATCAAATATAATAACATATCGGAAATAGTAACCAGAACTTGTCGCTTGGTTCATATGCAATTAATATAGAAATGCAGTATGATATTGTTTATAATTTCATAGGTTGTAATGAATTAATTTTTCTACTCAAATGCACCATTTTATCGCTTATAATGAAGGACGGAAGTGATTCGTAATTATCTACGTTATAGCTGCAAATATCTCGACAGTTAAAATGAGTCACCTTTTCCTTTTTAGCTGCTTATGAATTTATAGTATTTGTTTTTTATCCTGTACCAGATTATTGTAAATTGAAGCAGCTACATTAAGTTTTTATTAATCTTTTACTGTGACCGATTCATATCGTACGGGTACAGTATTTTATTTTATGTCTGCTATGTAATCCAATTATTGATGATTTAATTTTGACTTCGCGAAAAACATCAATGATAAAGAAAAAGGCACACGTTATCTGGCGGTTAGAGGATAGCGAAACGTATAACGACATTGTCCAAGAATTAGTCGTAGGTCATTCAACAACATTGGTGATATGGAAGAATCGTGAAAAAGTAAAGAAAACCTTTGAAAGGAATTCTATGAAATAAAAAAAAAATTACTGGCTATTCAATATAATGATGTAGACCAAGTGCTGTTAAAATGGTTTCTAGATGGTAGTGATATCCCTATTAACAACCCCAAATTGCAAACTAAGGCGAAATATTTTTCTTAAAAATTCGATAAACTACGTGAAATACTTCAAAATGTATACAATGGTTACGTCAGCGTCACGATATTGGGCCGGGAAGAATAAGCGATCAGGCGGCGGCAGCTCCAGCCGTGTGTCAGAAAAACGGTTACCACCATTTGGCCAAAATTAAAAGAGGCCAAACTAGGACATAAATAATCTACACTGCTGGTGAATCCGGTCTTTTTTTAAAAAATGACACCAGAAAGAACCCTTCGTTTTAAAGGAGAAACATGTTCGGGGGGGAAAATTTTCAAAAGAAAGACTAGAAATACTAATTGCTAAAAATATGACTGGAATTAACAAAACAAAACTTCTGATTATAGGAAAAATTGCTAAATTTCGATATTTTAAAAATTTGAAATTGTTTCCTGTTATGTACGAAAGGAACAAGAATGCTTGGATGACAATTGATATCTTAACGTCTTGGATATGAAAATGAGATCCTGAATTGAAGGTAAAAAATGACAAAATAATGGTTCCCATTAAAAATTGTCCAGCTCATCCACACATTGAAATTCATTCGTGTATAAAGTTAATGTTCTTACTACCGAACATAACAGCAGTTTTACAACATTACAACACGTAGATCAAGGGATGATTAAGTCGGTAAGTGTCCAGTAACAAAAACATCTAATTTTACAAATGATACAGTATTTTTAAAAAAATTAATGATACCGGATCAAAAAAAGGAAACACAATAACTATTTTGTGTTCTTTTTCGTTATTTCACCCCCCCCCCAACAGAAATAATTCTTTTTCTCCACAAGCTGGTATAAATATACTCGAAAAGTAATTATGTACTAAAATTAAGCAGAAAAATCACTTTTTGACAAAATTTCTGAGTTCATGTGGCGTCGCAGATATAAAAATGAGGATATTGCTGAAATTCTGAAAGATATTGCTTTGTTTTATACATATGACAGTTAAGTTAAATTAAGTTCTGGGTTCCGTGGCACGAGTGGTAGCGTCTCGGCCTTTCATCCGGAGGTCCCGGGTTTGAATCCCGGTCAGGCATGGCATTTTCACACTATTGCTTTGTAGTGAAATTTTATAAGATTTATACATTTTTGGGTCGATTTGCTAGAAATAATTCATATATAAGTTGTGGGGGGGGATAACGAAAAAGACCTATTTTGGATGCTATAATTAACTTACAACGATCATGGAATTAAATTTCTTCGGGGACTGTAAATAGTAGCTTTTGATATGCACGATTTTTATCACAGGTTGGCGAAGTTAATGAAGTCGCATGCGAAGAAGAATCTTTAGCGGGAAGGAGCAATAGTCTGAAAAACCAATGGTTGTCAAATGCATTGTTTGAAGATAATCAAGAGGTTGCTAAAGACTAAGAAACGCATGAAACTGTAATATATGATGATGTAATGACTTCAGAACCAGCATAAATAGACGGTGACGTAGGTAATGACAACAAAAGTAGAGAGAGATAAAAACAACAATCCGCCAAATGTTCTAGTTTTAGTGGCAATGAATACCATTTTCTGGTTTTCGTTTTAACAAAAATTGCTAATGAAGAAACAAAGACTGTTTAGATTTAGAAAAGAAATTTTAAAACTGTATTACAACATAAAATGTTCGAAACAAAGCAAAATAACAGACTTCTTCCAGAAAAAAGTAATTTTTGTATTTTTTCTCTGTCGTATTTTACTACACCGGGTTTGTATTTATTGCTGTATTTTTTTATATTATATTATTACGGAAATAAATTATTATTATTGTTTGTAATGATTATTATTTTACTTTATTACAATACCCGTGTAGATGGCATATTACCACTAAGCTGCGTAAACGTCGATTATAATAACTATCGGCTATAATGACCTAATATCGTCGATTCCTTGGAGGTCACTATAAACGATATTTATTGTACTATACTTTTAATACTTCTTAACAGATAAGTTTCATGATAAGTATTTTTATTTTACTTTTTAAATGCATTATTATTTTAATAGACAATCATAAAAATGTATGCGTACAAAGTTGTCAAATATGGTATGAATATCATAAGCTAATGTAGTAATAAGTGACAGATTAAGATACCGGCATTTAAACGTTTTTAATAATAGTCAAAATTAAATAAATATTTATTTATATTTTCGCCTTAATAAATGTGACCTAACGGATGCAAAAAAATAAAACATGACCTAAGCAAGATTCAAAATTTCCTGGAAAAAGAGATAAAAAATAATCCAATGACGGTAATTATTCATGGTTGTATATCGCAGATTACTCTAAAGTTTACCCGCCCTCTTCCACATTACACTGAATTATTACCGTCCCCTCTATGATTACACTAAGTATTACCGCCCCGTACAAGATTACATTAATGTTTCACCGCCCCATCCCTTATTACATAAAAGTATTATCTGCCATTCCCAGATTACACTAAAGATTCACCGCCTCCTCCCGGATTACATCAGAAACCAACGAATCAGAATACTGTATATTCGTACCAATCACAAGTAATAATAAGATTGACTAATTAAAAAGTAACCAATTTGCCCCAGTTACAAGGTGTAAGGAACTGAAATACCAGTCATAAAGTGGGGATAAAATTTATCAATTGAAATACAAAATATTTTTCAAAAAAAGTATTAACGTCGCTGAATGTTGCTAACATGCTAACACTACATCATACGTTATCACAATAACTTTACATTTTATAAAACTCAAAGGCTGAGAAACATCCAGACAACAATTTAGATCAAACACGAAAAAGAGAAATATCATCGGCATTATTTTATCGGATGTGAAACGATGTTGTACTATAGATCTAGTAATTTTCGTCTGATAAAAACACGAAACTCTGTAGGCAATAAATTAACGTAATACCAGTTTTATTTTTATGTAATTTTAAATGCAACGGCGATATCATTAGCATTCCACAAATTAAGCAATATATTTTCTTAGAATTGATATTTCAGTTAAAAAATTTTTATTTCATTTCAGATATTTGTTTAAGAGTCAGGAAAAGCTAACGGAATATATCAATATTTTAATTTCTCTTGTTCTCCGGAAAATAAAATTAAACGATACACAAATTCTTGTCATAATAAAATAAATTTTCCCGATTTAAGTAATGAAACACTATTTCATCATTTTTTTTTTCTATTTTAAAACAACAAATCTCATTGTAAATGTTATGGTTTTTATATTAATATAAACCATAATGACGAATTGGACGGTATACTCGTATTTTGAGTGCATAAACTGATATATATGGTGTAAATTTCTCATAGAATCTTTTTATAATTAATTGAAATTAGATAGAAAATATACAGTAAGTATCGTTTATAGTGATATCGGATATAATAACATATCGAATATAATGACTAAAACTTGTCGCTTGGTTCATATCTTGTGCTCTTAATACATAAATAAATTATAGTATATTGTTTATAATTTCATTGGTTATAGTGCCATATCGGTTATTATGAATTAATTTTATCGCCTATAATGACAGACGGAAGTGACATATTGTCATTATCTACATTGTAGCTACAGAAATATTTTAACAGTTAAAATGAGTCACCTTTTCCTTTTTACCTTCATATGTACTACAGTTCTTTTTTTATCTTATTCCTGCTTCAGATTATTGTAAACCGAATCAGGCACATTCAATTTTTATTAATATTTCGCTGTGAGCGTATCATATTGTACGGATACAGTATTTTATTTTATCCTGTGCAATTCATTTATTAGTGATCTAATTATTACTTAGCAAAAATCATTCTCAATCGAGGGAAATGCGCACATTATCTGACGGTTAGAGAATGGTAAAACTAATAAAGACACTACCTAAGTATTAGGGATAGGTCATTCGACAATATCAGTGATTTGGATGACCGTGAAAAAATTTAGGCGCGGGTTTTTGGAGAATTATCCGCGCTGTCCAAAGAAAGTTTAAATGTATTGAAATTTGACTAATAGAAGAAAATTTAGGGGTATTTTGACCGACTATTGTGTTTAGTCAGTAGTCTGAATTAAATCCGATAGGTACTGCTGTTTACAATTGGATTTATTTTCATTCTCTTTTATAATGTGAAAGGTTAAATTTTGTGAAGTTAAGCTATGTACATTTTTTAAATATTTTAATAAATATACACAAATCTTGTATTGCCGAAGTATTACCGGGTCTGCTAGTAATAATAATAATAATAATAATAATAAACAATTAGAAAGTTGTTTTATATTAAAAGTTAATACAGTAGTAATTTTTTATATGAGAAATCCCAGTTTTCATTTTTTCTACGTACAGATAAAATGCTTTTTTTTATATGACACCTTATTATGATAAGAGTTGGAAAAGTAAATTAAAATTTTTGACTTATCTGAACATTTTGATTAAACACTTTTAAAACCTCGTATTTTTAACTTCATCAATTAAAGTTTAAATTTCTAAGTATTTTTATAAAAGTTTATTACTTTGAGTCACAGGCAAAATACTGTCAGCAAAATTTATCCTTTATGTCATTTGTTATTTCCGTTTTTAGTGCAGATATAGAATGTTAAATGGAGGATTTTTCAATTATAAGTTACTTAGTAATACTTTTCCAAAACATAAAGTTATAAAATAGCATAGAGTTACTTTGAAAATTATGATATATAATTTAACATATGATAATTTAAATTATTATTGTGTAACTAATAAAAAAGTGTGGCTTTTGAATTGGGATACCTTTTAGAAAAGTAAAGGCAATTGGGTTTGTCGTCAGGGCTTATATAAAAGAGGGTAGAAGGCTTTGTGAAAAGTGAAGCAGTGTGCCATGATTACGAATGGTGGACCGAGGATTTCAAGGAAGACAACGTGCGATATATGTCCCTGCAGTAGTAGGGCTTCTTCTCTTTGGATTCATCTATAATTTACTCTGCTCACTTTCCTGGGATTCTGCAACGCAACCCTTATTAGAATTACGAAACTACAAACTTCATTTTTCCAACTTAACGTTCATTTTTATGATCAATTCAAATAAAAAAAACAAAAAAAGTACTCAGTTTTATTTTCTATTTAACACATTTTTATTTGAAGCTCAAGTTAATAAACGACGTAATGAGTTGGTTTTAATTAATTATTATAACAAGCTATTGTTTTAACAACCTAACGAAACAAATTTATCAGTTTTTGTGTTTTATTTCATTAAAAAAAAAAGATCATTTTTTCTTATTATTATTGGAAAATGGGAAAATGATCGGTGACGGGAAAGGTAAGGAAGCGAAGGTATTTAAAAAGATTCGGTTGTCAAGTCAGTAATAAGAAATATTTTTCGAATTATTTTTATGCGTTTAACATCTTGTAAAATTAAGCTTGATGAAAATATGGTTAAAGCTTGGTGAAAAGTAATAATAAAAGATACTTTCTGTAGTTGTTTCGTTCATTCTTTTTAAAACAATTTCAGCAAAAAGATGCATACCTTATAAAAGAATTGATCTCTTAATAAAAAAAATTTATTATCCGTTTTTATTCCTATCATACAAAGATTAAACTTTAAAGAGATCAAAAAAATTATAACGTGAATAATATTATAGATCCAGGACAAAAAGAAAAAAGGAATTATTTATAATAACAATTTTGTTCAATAATTCTTTCTACTATCTCTCCGAATAAATAATGTATTTTCAAAATCATATAACCTTTTAATACACTACATTAAAATGATACAATCAGTGACAGATTTTCGTTCCCAGTTATCATATCATACAATATTATCTCTAATGCAGTTTTATTGCACTCAATCATGTAAATTCCATTATTTGATGTTTACAATATATATAAATATATATATATATATATTTTAGTTTGTACATTCTATAATTTTTTTGCAAATTGATTAAAAACAATGGGTTTTCATTTGTATTATTTTCATCGGGTAGTCCATTACTCTATTAATACAAGAAAAAAATATACAAATGCTATTTTTTGTCTGCTTATATCAAAATATTCGCTAGGGTAAATTCAAGGAATGATTAATTGGAGTTGCAGAGTGACATTAATAAAATATTTAAAATCTGTTTTTATTACAGAACACTTTTAAAGGTAGTAAAATCGTTATCAGACTTGTTCGAAGAAAATATTGACAAACATTTTTCTGACATTAAGAGGAAGGAAAAAATCAAAAGGAAGGACATTAAAGGAAGATTTTGGACTTAATGTATATGTTTATCAAATCATACCAAAAACAAACAGATCTTGGACTGCTCTTATGGTTAGTGGGTAGAGATTCTTCATCGATCCTACATACATACATACTTTAGAATTCAGATTATGTGTTAGCATGCCAGTAAGGTTAATGTTATAAAAGTTAAGAAAATTGTTTTGAGATTTGAGAAATGTTTTTAGTTTTGATTCCTCTGACTATGATTCTCGATTTAATTTCAAGTCTCTCAACCATCAGTAATTGATTAAGGTTTATTTATTTTCTTGATAATGAATTTTTTTTCAGGGTATCTTGTATAATTTTTTAATATCTAATATTGTAGCGCATGTTTAAAAAATGTTTTGTGCCTTCTATTAAAAAAAAAAAACCAAGAAAATATTTGGATCTAGTTAAATATTCTTTATTTCTTTGGTCATAAAACTAGATTATTATAAACTTTTTTTATTCAGTTTCTAGGGAAAAGATTCACAAATTTTTGTTTTGGTCGATTTATTTTTATTTTATTTTTTGTATTGTACAAAATTATTGTAAAAATACGTTCTTAATTCTTGATCTTAATTTAATTTTTGTTGTGTTTTCTGATTCTTTTGTATCGTATCAGTTTCAATACGTTAATTATTTTATTTTGTGTATTTTTATGTTTTTTTTTTTTTTTTTATGCATTACATTACGTTTTTCTTGTTAATCTATTGTATTTATTCCTTTGTCACGTAATTCAAGCTTTCCCATTTTCGTGGTGATGATTACACCATTAATACATTTTTCTATTATTATTGTTTTATTTATTTGCTTTTCACTTTAAGGAGTTATAAATTAACCGCCCAGTTAGTCAGTAGGTAAGAGATATTTTTGAAGAGTATAAAAAATTATAATCCTGAGTGAAATTTGAACCCTGCAACTACCAGATAAAAGAGTCTTTATCACACAAAATATCTTTTATTCTCTGTAACTATTTTGTCATAAATCTAAGTTAATATTTTAGTCTAATTAGTAAATAAAACTATTTTTATCAAAAAATTTGATACGATCTTTTGTAGACCCATTTTGTTGCAAAAGCTTCATTCGTTTGAAACGGTTGGTAGTATAAAGACTCAGTAGATTTAAGTTTTGCAACATCTGGTCTTCCACAGAGTTTCAAACTGAGATTTAACCCCACAGGGAAAGAGCCTCCATGTGATGATTTCAGTGCGATCCTTTCTTTTGCCAAATATGTGATAAAACCTTTTACAATCATCCATTCGGCCCGGATTTTTTAATTAACAAGGACATCAAATATTGACCCAATAGCATCTAGCCGACAAATGGTTTCCGTGCGCATTAAGTCATATCTAGCATATTCATATATTTCATGATAAGAATCAACCAATAAACCGCATTGTGGGCGCATTACAAAGACCGCCAGGCCGAATTTCTGTAGTCTGTCCCGAAAGCGCCATGCCCTGAAAGAAAATTGCGTCACATACTTGTTCCGGTGTACCCAAGAGGCGTCCCGCAAATCGTTATCAACATTAGGGAAAAAATTAGTCAGTAGGTGTGAGATATCTTTGAAGAGTATATAAAATTCTAATCCTGAGTGAAATTCGAACCCAGCAACTACCGGATATAAAAGTCTTCACCACGCAAAACATCTTTTATTCTATAACTATTCTGTCATAGAAGTACGATCATACGTATAACGCCCACACTTTGTCTCATCCTATCTTTTTTTTTTTTTTTTTTTTTTTTTTTTATTGTTTAACCTCCGGAACCACAATTAAGTATATCTTCAGAGGTATGAAATGAATGAA
>JAAAKQ030016905.1:0-18015 GCA_010016005.3 Zanna intricata
GGATTGGAAAAAGCGTTGGCACAAGTGTATTGTATCTGAGGGGGATTACTTTGAAGGGGACAACATGAATATTGATGCATAAATAAATATCTTTTCCTAAAAATATTAAGTCACCTTACTTTTTGAACACACCTCGTAATTACAACTTATTAGTTACAGATTTATTACAAATCTGTAAAAAAAAAATGACAATAATAATAATAACAGTAATCACAACCACTGCAATAATTACATACCAAATAGAATTTAAAATAAGGTCAGGATTTAATATTGGGTAGTAAATTGTAAAAACCAGAAATCAGTTCAATTGACAAAAGGCATTAAAATGACCGCTAATATTAACACCTTTAACAACTGGTATTGTAATACTTAAAAGATAAGATTAGCCCGAAGTTCATTGAATTCTATTCTCTGCACATATCTTTGATATCGTAACAAAGATATCCTATAGTTTATGAATAAATATAATACTTAACTCCTTTCACTGATAACTCGCCAAACAACTTCCTACACTCCTCGAGTGTTCTCATCAGAATTACATTGGCAGATAACACCACCTTACAATCGTGTCGAACAAATACAAATACTCGCTTCATATACTCCTCATTGAAGAATATTCTTGCTTAAACTTTTCCTGTAATACTGGTCTTAACTCATCTTTGCTGGAGTGTTTATAGTCCTATCGTTTAGACTTTAGACTAAAGTTGAAGCGCGAGAATCATTGTCCAAGTCCTTAACATTTTCCCATGAATTCCTACTCTGAATTCCTGTTTGATAGTTTATCAAATAGAAATTTTGACAAAAATTGATGGGCAACCATCAGACATGTTTGAGGGAGACAATCTAATAAAAACTGCAACAGATAGCAGCATTCATATTATAATATTATGCAATTTTCATTTTTGTATGCAGAGTGTATGATGAAGTTCCCGTGGGACTTTGATAATCTATTCTACTCATGAAGATAATGGAAAAAGTATATATAAACATTGTTCTAAAATGCTTTTTATTTGCGAGTTACTGCTAGTGAAAGATTTTGCTCAGATTTCAGCTACCCCAGTAAAGTGAGGTTATACTAAAACTTTTTAGAACATTAATGGTCAAAATTAGTTATTTCTTATATTTTTTGACATTAAAAATTTAATAAATTAAGTCCCAGAACTATATCTGCAGTAGTTTTTTTAGAAATTTGGGGTGAAAACAAATAAATTTGAAAAAATCCTGTTTTATTATATTTAACTATGTTAAATAGGTAATAATGCATTAAACTGTTAATCAAAGCCTCCAAAGAATTAAATAAAATCAAATTTTAATTTGATGAATTATCATAAGTGTTGAGCAAGATAGCGTTATGAAAATTGTAACAGATAGTAGTAACATTTGTATAATAAATTATTACACAATTTTTATTATTTTAGTTTTTTTAATTTTTGATGTTCAGTTTAATTAAATATTTTGATTATGACTGAGGATGCAGGATTCCATGAAAGCATTTATGTGGTAAAAATAAACTCAGATATATGTCTTCTCTTAATATTCTGTAAGAGGTGATTTACATTAATATAATTTAAAAGTGCAGAGAAATAATATGAATCTTAAAAAGATTAATTCCAGTAAAAATAAATAAATAAAATATATAATATACGAGGTCTGCTCAAAAAAATACGTATACTATTTAAATTGCTCCAGCCCAGTTGGTTGCAGGGAAATCCGCTTAGTGTCGCCTTCTTCATACAGATCACATGATTACAAGGCAGTTTGAAGATCAGAAATATCATTGTTTGATGCTTAGCTACGCAATTGTTTGTGAAGTGCTGTTCATGTCATATGGCAGATTGTACAATAAGTGAATTGAACGAGCAAAGAGTTGCTGTGAAATTTTGTGTTAAACTCAGAAAATCTCCGAGTAGAACTTTTGATATGCTCCAGACAGCTTACGGCGACAATGCTATGAAGCGTGCAACATGTTTCAAGTGGCATGCACGTTTTAAAGATGGCCATCAGTTGATTGAAGACAATGAGCGTCCCTGGATGTCCTTCCACCTTAACTAACAACTCACACTTCAACAAAATCAATACCATGGTTTGGGCAAATCAACATTTGACTATCAAAGAGCTTGCTGAAGAGCGAGAGATATCAGTCGGATCATGTCACGAGATTTTGACCACAAAATTGAAAATTCATCGCGTTGCTACAAAATTTGTTCCACATCTGATGACGGACAACCAAAAAGCCTGTCGTATCCAGGAATTGCTTGAACGTTCAAAGGAAGATAAAAACTAATTATCGAGGATCATAACAGATGATCAATCATGGCTGTACAGTTATGACATCAAAACAAAGGTTCAGTCGTCCCAATGGGTGGGTCAAACATCTCCCAGACCGACAAAAGCTCGCCAAGTTCATCCCAAGATCAAAGAGATGTTAGTTTTCTTTGATGCTGAGGGTGTTGTCCACCACGAGTACCTCCCCGAAGGCTCCACAATGAACCATACTTATTACACCAAAGTTCTTAAGCGTGTGCGAGACACTATCGGGCAAAAAAGGTCAGAAATGTGGAAGAGTGGTGACTAGTTTTTTTTCATCACAACAACGCTCCAGCCCATTCAGCCCTCAAAACTCGTGAGTTTTTGGCCAAACACTCCATCACTGTTCTTCCCCACCCACCTTACTCACCTGACCTTGCCCCTTGTGATTTCTTCTTGTTTCCCAAACTCAAAACAACTCTAAAAGGAAGAAGATTTGAGACAATACCTGAGATCAAGGCAAATGTGATGAAAGAGCTGAAGAATATCACAAAAAAAAGCGTTCCATGACTGTTTCCAAAGGTGGAAACACTGTTGGGATAAGTGTGGATGTTGGGGAGGGGAGTACTTTGAAGGGAACCCAGTCATGTACATTATAAATAAAGTATATTTTGTTTTATGACGTTTATCTATGTATTTTTTGAACAGCCCTTGTATATATGGTATATGCATATTTGAAATATTATGGCTGAATAATTGTTTATTTTCCTTCTTTTTTTTTTTCTCTCGTGTATTTCTATGTATTTTTATTTTATTTTCTTTGATTTATTGAATGTACTTGGGAAGTGTACGTTTATGTATTTAATCAATACAAAAGTGTTTTATATCTCAGTAATCACTTAAAAAAAAATATCAATGGAACAAATGTGCATGAAAAAGATCATTTCAAGTAACTTGTATCTATTTGAAATAAAAAGGCCAAAAGAGCACAAAGGGTTTAAGATCCATTACTGTTTCATTATTGTATATAATATCATAAAGTGATCAGTTCAATAAAACTTCAGAAGGAAAAATACCCATGTTCTGTAAAACTTGAACAGCTTCTGTTTTGTGGAAACTTCCAGGCTTTCATTGCATAACTATTTTGTTTTGTAACAGAAGTACAGATGAACTTTTGTAATAGTAGAAACAGCTGATTAAATCATTTTGCTTAAAGCATTGAATGGAAGCAATTAAGATCAATATTTTTTTGATAATATTATCTTTTGATAGACTTAGGATAGTAAAATACCTATAATTTCTATGCTAAAATACACAAGTAACAAGTACAATACAGCTTATTACTCTAGAAATTTTAATGTGGCTTATCAATTATAACATACATCTTTTAAGATGTTTTTAACATCTCATACATAGATGTTATCACACAGTTTACATTCAACATAGCTCCAGGCAGTCAGTCACATACATGTGTATGGATTTCAAGAACTCTGTAAAGAGATCTCTTTTGCAGGGGTTTGCTTTCTGAATTTTTTGGTCATGGTGAACCATGTAGATGGTATTCCATTCTTTGCTATTTTTCTCTTCTGCCTTCATAAAGATTTATCCAACCTTCATCTGTATAACATTGCAGTATTGAAAAGTAAATCATCTTTTTCATCACAGTAACATTTCAAAAGCTGTTTACAACATCCCGTTCATTGTTCTGTGAGTTTATATGGCACCCATTTCTTTCCAATTTCATGGTATTTTTTCGGTCTTGTTGTGTCTTAATGTGTTGTAATCATTCTTTTGACGTCTCTGACTGGCCGATTGTACATTGTTTTCTGATGTGAGGCAGTCATTTTGAATCACATCTATACACTTTGGTGCTTCTCATTGGTCACAAATTTTAGTTATCCACTGCAACATTTATCCTCAATATTCACTTTTCCAACTTTTGATGCAAAATTGTATTGCCCACCTACACTCTGTATTTAATGAACAGTTTCATCATAAATGATTTTTAGATGATAATGAATGTCATTAATATTCACTTTTTTCTGCTGTTAAAAATTCAATCAGTGCACATCTTTTTAGAAGTGTTAACATAGCAGCCATACTCTATTCTATAACATTGGTGACTGGCAGTGAAGAAAGAGAGGCTGTGGGTGAATGAGTTTTGGAATGGTGGTAAGCCACCACCAGTAAAGGTATGTAGAAGCAATAAAGGAATGCAGTTATAAGATGGCATAACCTGTTGTTTTGTGCAACCTTTTTTTCTATGTTACTACATTCCAGTGTGCATTACATTTTAGCTACTTACCTAACATTGACAAATTTATAAATTAGATTTGATTGTAGACAATAAATCAATTAACAGAAATAGGAAAATGCTTATGTGAAAGTATTAATGTATTTTATAATTTTTTGTTTACAATAATTTGATTTATTTAAAGTTTGTTGTAATGCTTATTCTTTACTGGTAAATTTTACAGTATTGAGACCAGAATGGGAGAGGCATTAAGAGCACAACAGACAGCTCTAGAAGGCAGTGTTCTCGCAGCAGTTCGTTCTGGTGCTTTAACTCCTGCGCCTGATAGCCGAGAGGCAGCAGAAGTCCAGATTTTTAATCTTATACAAGCTGGTCATTATAACACTGCTTTTCAGCAGGTATGGTGTACTTACATTTTTGTTAGTTTTTAATTTTCATTTGAATTTAATTAATCAGCTAATTAAAATTAATTGATGGAAATCAAATTAATTATCAATTCTTTTTGTGTTTTACTCATTTTGATTCAGATTTAGATTATTAATTTTGGAAGATATGGTAAAGTCTTTTTAAGTACACATCCTTCATTGCTTCAGGTAGCTGATAATCTCTGAGGCTGGCGATGACCCATGAATAATCTCAGAAGTGGTGTTCATAAATTTTTCTCTAATCTTTGCCTTCAGTTTTTCTCTATCCATCCTGAATCACACATTGTTCTTCAAATGGTCCCAGAGTTAAAAGTTCTCAATTATTGTATCTAGTAATCTGTTAATATGAAAGGTTTCACAGTTGGCACCAACATCTTTGCTTCTTAGGAATGAGAAAATCCATTACAGTTTCTCAGTAGTAATCACAATTCAATGTCACTGACTCCCCACCAACTATTTTAAGAAATATAGGCTAAAAGTGCCATTATCCTGTATTATAGACCACAAAATTTTGTTATATTCTAATATCTTATGTGGGTGAGGAATGTTCAGTGTCCAATACTTAAAATTTGTTTATTTATGAATCCTGACAAATGAAAATTTTCCTTTTCAGTCGTTGCCGAAGTTAATGATTCTAAATCTCCCTCAAATAATCAGTTCAAGAAAAATTTTCATGCCTAAATATATACAGTCTTATCACACCCGCTCAGTTTTTGACAAACCTGAATTTTATATGGATAAAGGAGAATGTCTTTATTTAGAATCCTATGCAGACTCCATTAGTTACTGTACCATGACTGTGTTGAGTATCTTAGGGTTTGAAGGTTAGGAGCTCATAGCCGGTCATTGTTCTAGATTCTTAATGTTGTTGTTTACAAATTTAGTTTATTTGGAATAATTGAAGTGCCGTACCATTGCTTTACCCATGTTTCAACTATTTTACAAGTCTGAACTAGTCTGCCATGGTGTTGGTTTTTAAATTTGTTCCTGTACATATTCAATTTAAACTTATTAGCATGGCATTAAAACAGTGAATTTGGTTTGAATAAACTTCTCTATATGAAATATATTTGTTCTGTGGTTACTAAATTCAATATAAATACACACTTGCCATAAGCTCTTTTTCCCCCGTTTATCCAACATTGTAGTGATTGCCGATAAAAAATGAAAAAATCAAAGATACTCTTAACAGTAATTCTGTGAAAGGTGCAGGTTTGCATGATTGCATGTTAGTTTTAAGATTTTTAGCTCTATTCTGCTTTGAATTTTTTTTAAATGTAAATTTTGTTTCATTGTCATGTAGTTGAAGTAATTTTAATTTAGGAAATGAATTAAAATTAATATTGGAGTAATTTTCATAATTGTAGGAGAGGCAGTGATCTCATATTATGAATCTGAGAAATCTTCAGACCAAGAAGAAGAGGAAATGAAGAGGGATATAATTTATTTAAAAATTTTTCTTATTATGGTTTTTAAAAGAAAAGCATTCAGATATTAAATACTTAACCATACTTTTAACTAATGAATTAAATTCCCTATTTTCTTTTGTAAATACTGTAAATTTTTAAGCTCAAAATAGAGCAAAGTGCTCTTGTCTCTTTCATAATCCTATGCATAAGTTTCCAGCTTTTGTTGTTAATTTATCATCTAGAAAAAACAACTCTTTATTTTAAATATAAAATTCCATCCTCCATCACTTCAATAAAACAATTGCAGAAAATGTGGAGTTTTATTGTTATATTAAATTTAACATTAACCATCTGTTATTGTTAAAGAATAATAGAAGGCCTTCAAAAAAATTATTATCTTTACATTCAGATAAAAATTTTTATTGCATTAGATTGTTTATTACAGAAATTGAATAATAGCAATTATCATTAAAATTAGAAACATATTTATTTAGGAAAAAAAGTGAGATTATAAATATTGTTTTTTTTTTTTTATGTATGGGAATGAGTCAAATGTATACACTGTAGCAGTGTAGGCATAGTGATAAATCCTCTGGAAATTGATAAGTTCATTATTAAAAGCAATTCTGTTTTTTTTTATTATCGAGTAGTGATAGTACCTACTATTAGAAAAGGGAAGAACTATTAGAAAGGGACTTTGAAAGGGATCATGAACAGTATCTCCCTCTTTTAGATAATAATAATTTTTTTATCAAAAAATTATGTACATAAATTTAAAATAAGCGAAGGTAACTAACTTTATCTCATGTTTGTAAGTGGATCTAAAACTAATATGGCGATATGTATTTTGTTTAATTAACCCTCAAATTTATTTTTATTTTTTAATTTTTTTTTTTGTGAATTTTAATAATAATTAGTTACAATAAATATTTATTGTATTATAATAAATAGTATAAAATAGTTAATAAATAAATATATACTAATAAATAGTTAAAAAATATTTCAGTCATAGAAGACTATTGCAGAGATCTACATAATCCACCCTCACTATCTTTCAGCCTAGATCACTCATGTCGTTGCTTAATTTATTTTATTTTCAGTGATGTGCAAAATATATATCACTTTTTTAAAGTGATACAGTAATTGCCACTTATGGAAATAATTTAAGCCTGAAAATAATTGTCCAAGCGAACAATGAAACTGAAAATGATTATTGTAATACTGTTTTTATAACAGTATTTTTTTTTTTTTTTTTTTATAAAATTCTTCTCACAAAAATGTTATAATTAATATGAAAGAGAAATACAAGTAATGGCAATAAAATCTGTTAAAAGATTAAAAGTATGAAAAGAGATATGGAACTATTAGAAATAGAAAATTTGAATGATTATCAAATTGGAGGAATAAAATTTTAAAAAATTGGCAAATAATAATTACTGTTGATTATGATGTATTTTATTTCAATTATATATAATAATTAAAATAAAGAAGATAAAAAAAATTTGATGGTAGAGAAAAAGACAGATTCTTATCAAACATAAGTATTTTAAAATTACCTTTTTGTTTCAGAACAAAATTTGGGACTTCTTTTCTGAGAGAAAAAAAGTCCCCAAATAACTTGAGACACCCGTCACATCTATGAATGAGATTTTTTTTATCCCTTCATCAAAAGATTCTGCCACCTTGTTTTTCAGCCATGTTTTGAAACACGTCGAATACAAAACCTTTGGTAGCTCAACTGTTTTGTCACAACTTCATGTAAAAGACTACATGAAATTTTCAGAAGTTGAAATGAAAGCTCTGTAATGGTAAAGCACCAATAAGCACAAACTTTTTCTTCCACTTTTGCTGTCAGTTCGTCAGACATAATACACTAGGTTGGACACTTAATTTTTGTCATTAATGTGATCTTTCAAGCAGCGGCCTTTTTAACATGAATACACACCTTCATGCCTCATTGCACTTCTGTCATTACATTTTTTACATTAACATCATATAGTTACCGATAAATTTCAATGGATTTTTTTAGTCTTTTGTCAAAAGAAATCTAATAACCAATCGAATGGTAGGATTTTTTATAATGGCACACATTTTTAACATTTGTAAAACATCAACAAGACACGTCACATTCCTTTATATAATGCTGCTTGATACATTCTGAGTTAAGCTAGCAATGATCACCAAGATAGCATTGCTATCCCCACTCCTTCATGAACAAAGCGAAACGTAAGTTATTGTCTAGATAGTCTTAGTATATATGAATTTTTAAATAATTATTTTAACTATCTGATTTATATTTTTTAAGCCAAACTAGAGGTGGATTGCTTATTAAATGTTCTTTCAACTGTTGTAACTACTTAAGGTGGATAATACTTAAGAAGTACTATCTTTTATTTTGTGTATTAGATAGTGTACCAAAGCCCACAGATTGGTCTAGTAGTCAACACAACAGCGCAAATTAGCTGATTTCTAAGTCGAGAGTTCAAAGGTTCAAATCCTAGTAAAGATAGTTAGTTATCTTTATACAAATTTGAATATTAGATCATGGATACTGGTGTTCCTTAGTGGTCGGGTTTCAATTAACCATACTTCTCAGTAGTAGTCGACCTGAGATTGTACAAGACTACACATCATTTACATTCATACATATCATCCTCATTTATCCTATTATATAATTCCTTATAGTAGTTCTGGAGGCTAAAGGCTAAACAGAAAAAGAGAGAGATAGTACACTGAAACAATTGGTTCTAGTATATATATATATATATTATAAATTTTATATATCCATTAGTGCATTATTCTTTTAATGAGATTTATAAAATTTAAAAATATTGTTTATTTTTGTAGTATTAATTAGGTTATTCCTGAAATATTTGGATGTTGTTTAATTTGTCAAGTGTTTATAGTCCACTGATTAACCACATTAAACTAACCTGCTTTTTAGAATTTTACATTACATAATGACAACTAATAATATTAATACTTTATAATTACAATTAAAAAATAATCTAGATTTGCATCAATAAAAAACATGTGATTTTATTTTAATATCATTCATTGCATAAAACAAAATACTGCGGAGTTTATTATAATAGCATAATTTTGTGTGCATTATAAGTCAAAAAGAATTGTTGATGAATATGTTTAAAATGGTAAATTTGGTTTAAGGATTTGTGAAAATCAGTGCAATTGAATTTGTAAATGTGAGGATGGATCATACAAGATATTTAGGTATTTTAACTTAATACACATGAAATATAAGAATATAGTCATTAAATATTTTCTTTTTAAAATATATTATGTAATTAGTGTGTTTAACTTCTGTAATATTCAAATTTTCAATACATTAAAAAAAATGTTTATGCAATGAAAAATGATTTTTTATCAGTACTTTTGTTTTAAGATATAATAAATACTTCTTGAAATTTAATGGGAAATAGTTCTATGGGTTTATAACATTTGTAAGGTTGTAAAATAATCTTGAATTATAATATTAGACTTTTTAATTGTTTGTAACTACTCTGTAACTATCTTTTAATTAAAAATAAATTAATGAACATCACATTAAACAAATATAGATCAAACATATTAGTCAATTCACATTAAAATAGGCTTCCTACCAAACTCTTTTCAAATACTATTCTGTTCAAACAACAGCGCTGGGTAATGAGGTGTGTTAGAAGTAATATTCTGTTTACTGCATTTTGCATCACTCCACATTGTTTCATTTCCAATCTGTAAGGATGTAAGTGAGCTCTTGGTTTTGTGCTTGTGATGATTTTCTGATGTAAAGCAAATAAATAAAAGTTGTTGGAAGAGGTTTGTGCCAGAGTTAAATGTTCTTTCAAATTGTTTATTTGTTTTGAATCTTGAATGTTATAATATTCATACAATATTAGATTGGTATTAGAGCCCGTCAGATGTGAATTTATACTTATTCTCTTTTTTGATTGAAGCGATGTCATTCTGTACGAGTACATCTTACATGTTCAAGCATGAATAATAAATTTTAATTGGAAATAATTTAGAATTTTATGAAGGTGGTGAGAAAGAAGAGATCTGAATTTTAGGCAAATAAAACATGGATTTTCCACTTCACTACATTCCTGATGTTCAGTAATCATTTGAGAGGTGTTGTTAAAGGTAACAAATGTTTTTTACCCCAGCTTCCTTAGCCATCTAATTCAGCATCTATACACATCTTCTGCTTCTGAAAATGAAAACTATATCAAAAGAACACCATTTAAAATGGTAGAAGTTTAAAAAAATTTTAGTTCAGGATCGGTGTGCTATTCCACAGAACAGTCTTAACAATGGAAAAATTGGTGGTACCAGGGTATTTGCTAGTGAAGGATAGCACATTGAAGGGGGATTAAGTATACAGCAAGTAAATAGAATAACTTGAAAAATATTTTATTTATTTTTCGACAATCTCATAAATCAATTTGCCAGATCTTTATCAGACCGTGGGTCACATTTATGCAAGTATAGTTAAGTAAAATATATCATTTGATTTTATTAAAACTTAAAGTATATTTGTATTTATAATACTAAGATATTAGTGAAAATCTTCTTGTCAGCTATATAAAATATTTGAATCAGCAAGTCTGAATTTAAGAATTTTTTCTTTGAGTGTAACTGAATGTGTTATTTTATTAAGTATGAAAATTCTTGGATCAGACATCAACTGTTCCGACAAACTACTTCAGTCATAGTTATGCTAGATCCTTGTATGCACACACACACACACACACATATATACACATACATATGGTACATACATGCATAGAAGTGTTCTTGTATGTGTGCATACATATATGAAAATGTTAACACATATTATATAGTAATACATTTGTATACATTTTTTTAACACACTTTCTCCTAGCAATTTTGATATCACTTTTGTAGTTTTAAATGTAAGTAATAACTTTTTTTTTTATACCTAATGAAATGATAAATATTAATTATATTGCAGGCATTATCTGCTTCTGATTTGAATTTGGTCATATACGCTTGTGAAAATACTCAACTCCAACAACTCTTTGGTCAGTCTGAGTGCCCTCTGCATCAGCATGTACTTTTGTCACTGATTCAACAACTATCTGCCGATATGAACAGTCATACAGAACTTAAACACAAGTAAAATATAAGCATTTTTATTCTTTAGATCTTTGTTAACTTTTTTAAGTTACTTCTTGTGTTAGATCTTTTTCAGTATATCACAGCTTATCTTCTGGTCTATTTTCAGTTGTTTTTTTGGTTTTTTTTTTAAGTTTTTACCTTTTTTATAAACTGAACATTTTAGTTTTTTAACATCTATTTTCATTTTATAAAATGTGAGATTCTTTAAATTTTCTATGGGATGATGTATACATTTTTTCAGTTTAATAATGTAAAATGCATGGCTTTTATTATTGCATGTATTCTTCATTATTTAGTAATTTGTAACAGCTTGTTTTGTTTCTGTGATTTTATTTAATGTCATGATATTTAATATATTACTAAATAGATAAAATTAATAATTCAAGCACTGTATAAGCATTTTAAGTTTAGGGATGTATCCTTTGCCAATTTATTCTGAAAGGAATTAGAATGCTATTTAAATGTTTATTATAGAAGATAGAAAGGACAACCTTAGATAGACAATATTGTATTCTCAGAAACATTTGATATATATATATAGCTTTCTTGAAATAATCTAGATATGTTTTGTACATATCTGGTTATTGAAATTATCTAGTAAATTTCTAAGAACTTTCCAGCAATAATTCAATATCTTATTTTTATATAAGCTCACGAGACGATTGTAAAAATAATAAAAATATAAATAACTTAAGTGAGCAAATTTGAAGTAAGAGTAAAACTAGGAATAATGTGTAAGTAAGCAGGTGATCTAAAATCACCAAAACCATTTTTACATATTGCTGGAATAGCTAAAAGGTATTTTTCCTGATTTAACATCATATTTTAAAAAAAAACTTTAGTAATTTCCTGTAATCTTGATTTTCAGTTCCTCGGAAGCAAATTGATTATAATACCACTTTATATTTTAGGTGACCTTCTCCATTAAGAAATTGCACATTGTTAAGTCAGGATATTTTGCAGCTAATCATGTTCCAGAGAGTTAAAAAATGTCATTATAACGTGTTATTCTAATTAGCTATTGTACAGCTGCCATCAATATTTTTGCAAGGATGACATCAGCCCATCTTAAAAACAAGCTTACTTGTTCACTTATAAAAATTTCTGTTGTTTGTAGACAACAATAGTTTGTAATGTTGCGATTAAATGAGTAATTTGTCAGTTATTCATGAGACTTTCATCACGCTTTCAAAAGCAATACCTTAATATCACTGTGCACTATACTGATTCCTTGCATCTACGTGATAAATGTAATGAAGCTTATTAGGATTTTGTGTGAATAATAAAAATTTTGGTTATCAATGAAACCAGTAGGATGAAAGTAGGCTTCATTCAAAATCCATGGGTTGTAAATTAACTCTTCATCCACTTTAATTTTTTCCATCATTTGTTTGCAGATTCTTTCTTTATTATTTAATTGTTCAGTTTGTGCTTATATCTACAGAATGACTATCTGTCTAATCTTGAGTGACTATCTCTCACTTGTAAAAATCAAATTTTTTAGAAATATTTTTATCCCAAAAGAACATTCAGCATTACTATTATTCCATGATAGAGGACTGCTAAGCTTATCATATGAGTAGCTTGGTTACCGTTACAGATTTTATAATTTTACATTTTTCTGAACCTTGTATAATGTGTATAAGGTTTTTAAGGAATTTAACTTTTCAAATTCTTCTCTAGGATGCAAATTTAGTTCCTTAGCACTAAAAGACAGTTCTTTTAGATTAAATTAAAAAATGAAATTATGAATACTTGAAAATCAATTTATGAATACTGATTATGAATGTAAAAATTTGATGTATGAATTTATTAAATGAACTACTAGTTTCTTAGTCTATTATTAACTGAAGTATATTTTTATAAATTACTGAGTTCAAATGCAATTAGTTTGTAAACTGTCAGAATTGAAAAAGGATTCCATGTTAAAAGTTAAATAGCATTAAAAATACCATTCCCATAGAGAAACTTCAATATGATGTAAGTGATACGATATGTAAATAAATGTTATCTGTGACTTAATCATTTTTTAAATTTCCTGATAAAATAAAATAAAAAATCCTAACATAAAAAAAGTTTGTGTACTTCACAATGTGGTTATACACATATGAAACAGTCTTAGACTATTTAAGTCTTATGATTTTCAAAGAAATTATTTATTTTCCTAATGTGTATATTACAATTTGTTCAACTAATGAACAATAAGCAACCCCTTCCCCTTTGGCACAGCGAAATGAGGATAATATGTATGATGTAAATGAGGTGAAGTCTTGTATAGACTCAGACCGACCATTCCTGAGAAGTGTGGTTAATTTAACCCCAACTGTTAGAGTACATCAGTATTCACTGATAATATTCAAATCCATATAAAAGCAATTGGCTTTTACTAGGTTGAACCTCAGAACCTTTGACTTTGAAAATCAACTGTTTTAACAACTAATTGGTGTCAGTGAGTTAATCACTAGACCAGCCTAGTGGACTCTTAAAGTATTTATGAAAATAATAATTTTTTTTTTAATATTGCTAGTTAAGATAATATTTTTTATTGATTATGTTCAATAAAACGATCATTATTTTTAGTACTGATCATTCTCGGTGAAATTTACCACATTTGTTGCTTATTGAATCAATAAATGAAATCTCATTTTTATAACTTTTATGTGTGGTGTGTGTGTGTAGGAGTTCCACGAAGAAATGGAGAAAGTTTCAGGATATGTTTTACTGATAAAAATAATGAAAAAAGTTCATATAAACTTAGTTCTGGAAATTCTTTGTTTTCAAATTACAGCTAGCAAAACATTTTACCTGGATTTCAGCTCTTCTAATAAAAAGAAGCCCTGCTGTTACGTTGAGCAGGGAAATAGGATAAAATAAGTCCCAGAACTGTAACTCCAGTAGTTTTTAAGATATCCAACATAAACACAAAATTCAGTGTATAAAAGTTTTTTTTAGGTTTTTAGTAAAATAAATTAATTTGTTAAATGCCTAATAAATTTGGAAGATTTAATAACAAAACTTGTAGAGAATTAATTTCTGAGAAAATGAATGTAAATACAGCCAATAAAAAGTAAATAAATATTTTAAAAAATCAGTTTTTTTACTGAAGCAAGCTGATGAAAATGAAGGAAAAATAGACAGAAAATTGTATTATTCTTTCTACGTAATAAACATTCTTTTTAATCTTTCTTCATTGTATCAGAATTCACAAACAAGAGTGTTATTTCTAATATGTTCATTTTCTGTTGAATACCATATTAATTATCATGTTGATGGAGAACATTGTGTGATTCAGCATAGCCGTGGTACTTAATATCTTATAAGGTGAATTTCATAATGTCGCATTGGTTTGTCAACAAAGTTTGGCACATCCTATGAAAAGAAAGTTTTTATCCTTTATGCCTGCAGATGGGTTAGAAGATTTTGGCTAATAGATTAAAATTCTGTCATTGGCTTCTAGACAGGACTTTTAAGACAAGTTCAGTTTTATTTATTGATAAAGTCACTTTTATGAGAAATGGAGTCTTTAATTATAAAAGTAGTAAGTTATGGAGCGAAGAGAATCCAAATAATACTCTGAAATGTAATTTCAAACATAGATTTCACATTAATTTTTGGTGTGGCATTATTTAGAATGAAATTGTCAAACTATTTGTTTTCAATGGAAACCTTATGGGAAATGCATACGTTCATTTTTGAATAATAATTTTCTGCTCTTTTGGAGGATGTACTTCTACAAACTAGATTGTAAATGATTTTCCAGCATGATAGTCTAATGCCACATTTTTCTTTAGTAACTAGAAGTCAGATTGGACATGGTGGATACAATCGATTGGACATCATGATCACCTGACTTAACACCAATAAATTATTTTATTTGGGGCCATATAAAAATGATAGTAGCAACAAAAAGTTAATACTTAGGAAGAGTTTCATTAAAATACAAAATGCTATTGAATTTATTTATAAAGATCCTGAGATGATGTGGAAAGCTGCTGGAAATATTTACGCTGGCACAGTGCTGCTGTACATTGTGGAGGTGGTAATTTCAAAAATTTACTGTAACTGAGATTTATTATTCTGGTATCATTTATAATTTCACATATTTTATTTTTTGGTTTTGCTATAACCAAGATTTTTCTATAACCAAGATTAAGAATAATCTTTATTAGGTACAGAAACAATAATATGGTTTTCTGTCTACTTTTTGGTTTTTCATTAAAAAACTATTTTTAAAAGTCTTTATTGATTTTTTTTGTTGTATTTACATTAATTTTCTCAGAATTAAATTCCCTATAGGGTTTTTTAGTAAATCTTCTGCGTTTATTAGTTATTTAAGAAGGCTTCTGTACTACAAACCTAAAAAAAATTATTTTTCTGTACTGAAATTTGAGAATACAAAATATACTGAAATTTTAATTAATTACTGAATTTTGTTTTATCATATATCTTAAAAACTCCAGAAGGGAGTTACAGTTCAGGGACCTGTTTTATCCTATTTCCCAATTCAAATTACATAAGAAACCAACTTAAATCCTTATTTTGGACCCCAAAAATTACAGGCTTCTTTTTATTTTAAGAGCTGAAACCAGGTGAAATCTTTTGCTAGCTATGACTCGAAAACAAAGCAATTCCTGAGCCTATGTTTTTTTATGAACTTTTATCATTATTTTCACTGATAGAACATCTCCTGAAAGTTTCTCAGTTTCTTTGTGGAACACTGTATGTATATATTTCTGTTGCATAGGTTGACAACTAAGTTATTTTACTTATGTCATATGCTAATATGTTATATACTGCAATAATTGTTATTGCCATGAATATGGCATGAAAATTTTTTATTTTCTAATTAAATATGAGTAATATATATATATATTTTTTTTCCTTCCCTCTGTTGGGGCAGAGCAATACAGGCATTTGCGTAGGAGGAGGTGGAATCTTACATAAGACATCCAGAGACCTATGTTGCTGGACATGCTGGATTCCTACCGACTAAACCATCCCCCTCATCCATGCTCTCTGGAACTGCCTTTGGGCATAACATCAGGGAATGCAGGCACCCACACATAACAGAACAAACTCACTCAACAGACAACATGCAGACTCACACACACCATGAGACATACTCATCGTGAGAGTGCACCAAGCAAGCCACCACACAGCCCCACACCGTGTTATCACATGCAGCACCGCGACTCATAACATGCAATACGTAATATATTATTGGTGCTTAGCAAGAGCACAAAATTTTAGATGCAGTAGCTTGTAAAACAGTACTAAACATATCAGTCGCATACAAAAATAAAAACATATAAACACTAACAATTGAATAAAAAATAAAATGTACAGAACAGTAGTAGTAAAAAAATTAAGATATCTAGATGATCTTATGGAGAAAAATGGGCTAGAAAAATCAGCAATACAAGATGGAACATCATAAATAAAACAAGCTGAAGGTATAATAAAATCACACAATAAAAAATGTTACAAAAAGCTTGAAAATTAAAATGTTTAAGTATAAACACCTAGGAAATATAGAAAAGAACAAAAGGAGAATAGTTAGAAAAATATTATCTCTGGTAAAGGATAGAATTTAAACAGGCATTTAAAATTATAAGTTACTATGAAATATATTAAAATATAGAAAAAAAATAATGGACACAATGAAAAAGCAAAGATTAATGTTCTTTGCTCACCTTTTCAAACTGAATAAAACTAATTACGCCAAATTTTTATTCCTTCTATAATACTAAAACAGAAACAAAGTGGATTAAATAAGTAAAAAAAGACTTCAAATTTAAAAATAAAGACACTTTTAAAACCAAAATTGTGATATTAGGGTTTCCAAGAACAAAAGATCAGAAATGAAATTAATGAATCCAAAGAATAACATGCAAAGAGAATGAATAGATACTGTAATAAAAGGAAAACAGCAAAAAAGAGAGAATTGAAGGAGGTTGGAACAAGAGACTGAAGTGGCCAATATCGATCAGAAAAAAGATAAAAATTAGTTAAATTTATATCATAGAAAAAACAATAAACTATAGAGAAAATAGTTTCATTACAAATTATTGTGATTGAATAAGTACTGAACTGTAATTCAACAGTAACATGAAAGTAAGCACTTTAAATTAACATTACGGAAACCATACATTATTCCAGTTTCTGTTAACAGTAATAGCAAAAATGACATTGAATCAGCATGAGAAGGGATTCTCATGTATGATAGAATATGCAAAAATCTTATTTTTTGTGAAAGTGTAGCGATGATCTTGCAGAACAATCCAAAAGGATGTGACTTTGTGTACATCATGATGTAATAAAAAATTTCAGGCTGTCTGTGTTCATTCTTTGGCTGGGACATCCAGAGCCAAATGAAAGGATGATATATCATGGTAATAAGTCTGCGTGCATAGTGTCTTCAAATCCACTCCACTCCTTGTGCAAGCTGATGGGCATGGTGTGTTCCGGCATAGTTTAGCTCGATTTCAACTTGTAGCGTCAGGGCTTTGCCCGGAATGTAGGGTTCCGGACAGTGTTA
>JAAAKQ030016927.1:0-18012 GCA_010016005.3 Zanna intricata
AGCATTTTAATTATTTTATCTTTTCTTAACTTACTTTGTTTATTCAAAATTTAAATTAATTATTGTTCTACTCCTTTGTTTAATTCTGGATTTAAATTTGATTATACAGTTTTTCTTATACCAGAGCGTTTATTTATTTTATTTTAAAATTGCTGATTTTCCTTGCACGGCTAGTAGTGAACTATCGCCTACATTGCAGTATAAGCAATGTTACAAAAAATATTCACAAATAAGTATGAGTGAGCATATCTTATAATGTTTACTTGCATTGGATGTATGAATTGTTACAAATTAATCAATAATGTGTAAAAATGTAGTGTGGTCATTACTCTAAATTTGTTTTTTATGTCTCAGGGCAAAGTTATAATTACAATACATTAAATTGTATTGAAATAACAATTAAATTTATAATTTCCCTTAACATTCAGATAAAAATGCCTAAACAAAGAAAAGTAAAAAAATAAATTTTTACCTTTTGGTAACAAAGCTTGCATATCAATTTAGAAAGGAATGGCTTTCAATATTAATAGAAGAAACTGATACGCCATCTTCAGATAAAAATGAAAGTGTAAAAGTAAATTAAATTTTTGAATATGATTAAGAAACTGGAAATGTTCTATGTATACTTTGTGCAGAAGTAAAATCTCCTTGAGAATTTAGTATGGAAAAAAAAGGTGGGATTAGTGGTAATTAGATTATTTGAAACAGCCCACTGGGCTGGTGTAGTAGATAATGCAACATCGCAAATCAGCTGATTCAGAAATCAAGAGTTCTTCTAAGGTTCAAATCCTAGCTTGGCTTAGGCTAGACTACAAAACAAAACCCACCGGGTTGGTCTAGTGGTTAATGCAACATCGTAAATCAGCTGATTTCAAAGTTGAGAGTTCTAAGGTTTAAATCCTAGTAAAGATAAAAATTTTTCTATGGATTTGAATACTAGATCGTGGATACTGGTATTCTTTGGTGGTTTGGTTTCAATTAACCACACTTCTCAGGAGTGGTCGTCCTGAGACTGTACAAGACTACACTTCATTCACATTCATACACATCATCGTCATTCATCCTCTGAAGTAATACCTTATGATAGTTCCGAACGCTAAACAGATAAAGAGAGATTATTTCATGAAATGGCATTTAATTCAAAAATCACATATAGAACAGTAAATAAATTGAAAGATTTGAAAAAAGGTGAAATTTTAAAAATTCTAATGGAAATTTCTGAAGAACATAAATTTAAAAAGGAAAAATGAGAATGTAGAAAATAAGATTAAGATTTGGTGAAGATTCTAATTGAAAATATGATATTAATAATGAAAATCAACTTGTCAATTAATTTCATTCTTGACGTATCAGTGCATGGAAAAATTGATTGAACTATCTCAAAGTTGGAGAAGCAAAAATTATGTGTTTGAATTTATTGAATGCATAAGCTCTTCACTTTTAAAAAGCGTATTTAATGAAGTGAGAAAATTTAGTTTTCATACTCATATTGTAGATGAAAGCGTTTATATTCTGTACAAAAAGTGCTAATTTTGTATTGTAAATATCTTGTTTGTAATGAAATTGTATACAACACTGTATTTGGAGTTACAGTGAAACCGAAAAATTGGGATAGTATGTCGATTGTAGAAAAAATTAAACAATTTTATAAAAAAAAAATAATGTGGATATTCAAAAAATTGTAATGTTTATGAGTGATGAGGAGTGTTATGCTTGGAAAGAAAAATGGGGTAGCAACAGTTCTCAAAAGAGAAGTATCATATTTAACTGAACAACACTATATAGCACTTAGGAAAGATTTAGGATTACATGATACATGGAAAAAATGCATCTATTGTGCATGATAGAGAAAATTTGATTAGAACTGTGTACACTGTTCCACTGTTGTAGCATCATAAAAAAGAAAAATTCTGAAGAATTAGCTCAAGTGTCAGAGCATGATGTTAATTATCATGCCATTAAATGAAGTTGGTTATTCAGGTATTTTGCTGTTAGTGATTTAGTAAAAAATTATGAAAATTGGATGCAATGTATATTTGTAAATATTGTGAAAAAATTCTTACTAATTCATAATATTGGGTATTTGCTCTGAAGTATGTATTAGATGGGCTTACATCCTTGTGCACAAATATCCACAAAAAAATGATTTAACAGTTACTGATGTTCACTGGTAAGTAAAAATAACAAATTCAAAACACAATATTTGGGATAAAATCTTTTGGAGTAACTCTGTAAGAGAAGTATTGTCAGAATTTAAAAATTATATTGATACATCAACTATAATTTGATTTATTGAGCGTGTTGTGTGTGTGTGTACACATAGAGAGCAATTTCCAGATGAAGAATTAAGAGACTGGCAAGAATTTGATAATGAAATTATTATAAATTCAGGAAACAATTTTGATTTCAGAAAATAAGATATAATACAAATTTCCAAAAATTATTCAGATTTTATGGCAAATAAAAATGTCGATATAGATAAAATATGGAACAAATATTATGAATTGATATTTATAATTCTAAAGAAAACTAAACTAAGGTTGTTAAAAAACTTTTAGCGATACATTAACCTTTGTCCAAACTAATGCTGAACTTTCTAATCTTTTTTTTCTATATAAAACTATGGGAGTTTTTCAAGCATCCTTTGCAGACTGTGAATGTGGATTTTTTTGTTATGAATTCTATAAAACAGACTTGAAAATTAACTCTTGGGTGACCTAATGAGAATTAAACTATATTTAGCCAATTTTCAAGAAGTAAATACAAATGAAGTTTACAAAGAATGGATTTTTGTGAAAGACAGAAGACAAAAAATTTAACAGTAGTGTTATATAAAATAAATAAGTTACCTAATTGTTTTTGTTTAAATATATATACATATATGGATGATGTACTGTATAATTGACATGTGTATATAATAATTATATAAAACTTTGCACCAATTGATTTTTTGAATAACTTCTTTTTTTTTTGGTCGCAGATGATTTTTGTGAGTGAAGCTCTAAAAAAAATTAAAGGGAACTTTGATTAGGACTAGTTATGTCATGAATAGAAGGGAGTTCCATGTGTGTTGGTGACTTGGTAATGGAAATTTAACAACCGTCCCTCAATCTTCCTTTCAAAAAAAAAAATAAATAAATACTAGTCACCTTTAGAAATGGAAAAATTATTAAAAATGTGCTATTCTGCCAAAGAAGAATGAAAATTTCATAAACATAAAAAGTTTATTTGGTTATAAATATGACTTACACTTAGAATAAATAAAATGATATAAGGCCAAATTAAAGTAGGATCTCGCTTCATGCGTATTCAAACACATTCTAAGAGGGTTTGATGTGTTATAATGACTTCAAAGTGGATGTTTTAACATCAGTTGTACTAGTAATTTCACTAAAGATACCATACTTTTAACTCTGGAAAAATCTTTTAATAGTAACAATTTTCACATAATTTGAAAGAGCTTAAAGTTAAAAAAAGTGTTTAAAAGTTTTAAGTGTAAACTAAAATTTTATATAAAATTTATCCAAAATATCTACTGGATAAGTTTACATTACAATAATATCTACTGGATTAGTTTATATTTTATATAAACTTATCCAAAACTTATCTAAAATTTTATATAATACTTATCCAATTTTCTTAAAGCATTTTAAACAGTTTTCTCTTATATCTTTAAAAAAGAAATTTGGCATTAGCTTTTTCTAATAGATAAATTTTTATAAAAAGTGTTTTAGTCTTTTATTCTTTTTCTTAGTTCTATGAACATTTTTTGTATATTTATGTGGATGGTAATTTAATTGCTTAAAAGCTAAAGTAATATGCTTAAAAAATTATAGTTTTATTTTAGAATATAACAAGCAATATTTTGTTTATTGTATGGCTTGATATAAGTTATTAGTTAAAAGAATATTGTTCGTATTTTATGGTAGTGGAATTGTATTATTAATTTGCTCTAGCTGTATCTATCATATATAATGATTCTAAAAGTAATTTATCGTACAAAAATATAATATTACTTTTCTTTTTAATGTTTGAATTATATTTCAGTCAGATTGATGGTGATGTGGTTTGAAAGATATTTTGGAACCTGATTTCTTTTTTCATCCAGGGTAATATCAGATGAAGATAATATGGAATGAATATCTTTTATTTCTTAATCTTTAGAATAGATTGTATTTAATCTGTCATTAATTAATAATAATTAATATATGATTATTGCAATTTACTGCATTGAATACTCTTACCAGGGCTGATATTTTATAATTTCAGTTGTTTCTTGAGTATGGATCTATGACAGTTGATTTATTAATCAAGAAAGAAAGAATCATATATTTTCTTAATGTTACATTTTTTTTTTACATGCATGTAGGGAAATAAAAAACGTTTGTTATTTTAATTATTCTGTGTATTAAATTCATGAATTATTACATAATATAGTAAATATTTTTATTATTTATTTAATTTTGAAGGTTTCATTTACCTAAAAAAAAAAAAAACAAAACAAAAAAGTAAATATATTGTTTATTTTACTACTTTTGAGATGAATCTCTCATATAAGTATAACATTTTTTTACATGTTTTTTACAGACTGAAGTTGCTTATTTACTCGGTGTAGCAGGAACAGATGTGCCTATTGAAGACATTGAGAGTGTGATGAAACCTCAAGTGGTAAGAGTTTGCTTCTTATATCATCTGGTATTTTTAGAAAAAGTTAATTCATGAATATTTTTTGTTTGGGTGATTGGCATTTGTAATGTTTACTGCAGCTGAAATTTTTTTTCTTAAAATATGTACCACTTTCATGCTATATAACTACATGATTTAATTATGGATTATGGAAATGGATAAATTAAATGTAGATGTAATAGGAATTAGCGAGGTTCAATGGGAAGAGGAAAACAACTTTTGGTCAGTTAATTTTAGAATAATTAACTCAGCAGCAAATAAAGGGAAGGCAGGAGTAGGTTTCATAATGAACAAGAAGATTGGGATGAGAGTAGAGTATTTCAAACAGCTTAGTGATAGAGTCATTGTAATAAGGATAAAATCAAAACATAAGTTGACAATAATTGTTAACATCTATATGCCTATAAGTGCCTACGGTGATGATAATGAGCTGGAGTATGTATACAAAGAAATTGATGAAGCAATTAAACACGTAAAAGGGGATGAAAATTTAATAATAGTTGGAGATTGGAATGCAAGCATTGAAAAAGGCAAGGAAGGAAATATTTGTGGGTGAATACGGGCTGAGCAAAAGGAATGAAAGAGGTGACCGACTTATTGAGTTTTTCACAAAGTATAATTTAGTAATTGGCAATATCCATTTTAAAAATCATAATAGAAATATATACATTTGGAAAAAGTCAGGTGATACTGCAAGGTATCAGCAGATAGATTATATCATGGTTAAATAAAGATTTAGAAATCAACTCCTCAATTGCAAAGCATATCCTGGAGCAGACATTGATAGTGACCATAATTTAGTGATAATGAATTGTAGATTGGGGTTTAAAAACCTGAAGAAAAGGCATCAGATGTATTGTTGGAATTTAGAGAAACTTGAAAAAGAGGAGGTAAAAAGGAATTTTGAGGAGGACATTGCAAAAGGTCTGAGTAAAAACGATAAGGTAGAAAATATAGAAGAAGAATGGGAGAATGTTAAAAAGGAAGTTCTTAAATCAGCAGAACTTAGGCAGAACGAAGAGAACTGTTAGAAAACCTTGGATATCAGAGTATATATTTCAGCTGAGTGATGAGCTAAAAATTTAGGGTTCAAGTATAGAGATAGAAGAACAATTGCTAACATTTACAGCAACCAAACTGCAACAGTAATAATCGAAGAATATACAAAAGAAGCGGTAATCAAAAAGGGATTCCGACAAGGATGTTCCCTATCCCTGTTACTTTTTAGTCTTTGCTTAAATCTAGCAGTTAATAAAGTTAAAGAACAATTATATCTGGAGTAACAGGGCAAAATTAAAGGATGAAAATGCTATGATTTGCATATGATATAGTAATTCTAGCAGGGAGTAAAAAAGATTTAGAAGAAACTTTGAATGGTATGCATGAAGTCCTACACAAGAACTACCGGATGAAAATAAACAAGAACAAAACAAACGCAATGAAATGTAGTAGAAGTAATGTAGGTGACCACTGAATATAAAAATAGGATGATAAAAGATTATGGAGGTAGAAGAATTTTGTTATTTGGGAAGCAGAATTACTAAAGATGGACAAAGCAGGAGCGATAGAAAATGCCAAATAGCACAGGAAAAATGAGGTTTTAGTCACAAATATAACTTGCTTACATCAAAAATTAATTTAAACGTGAGGAAAACATTTCTGAAAGTATACATTTGGAGTGTAGCTTTATATGGAAGTGAAACTTGGATAATCGGAGTACCTGAAAAGAAAAAAATCAGAAGCTTTTGAAATGTGGTGTTACATGAGAATGTTAAAAATCAGATGGGTGGATAAACTGACAAATGAAGAGGTATTGCAGCAAATTGAAGAAAAAAGAAGCATTTGGGAAAATATAGTTAAAAGAAGAGGCAGATTTATAGGCCACATATTAAGGCACCCTGGAATAATCGCTTTGATATTGGAAGGACAGGTAGATGGGAAAAATTTTGCAAGCAGGCAAGTTTGGAATATGTAAAACAAATTGTTAGGGATATAGGATGTAGGAGGTATACCGAAGTGAAATGACTGGCCCTGGATAGGGAATCTTGGAGAGCTACATCAAACCAGTCAAATGACTGAAGACAAAAAAAAAAATGAAATTATGGACTTTGCGTATTTTGTTAGAAAAATTTAAAAACAACCACGAGCAAGAAGTTTGTCATCATCTATCTGAGATAGAAATGAAATACGAAGAAAAATCACTCTTATATTTTACCTTACTTTTTAAAATTGTATATCATTCACAATGTCAAGAGTTTCCTCTGATTAAGATATCTGTTTTTGTTATTTAATAAATATAAAGAGATGCTGTAATATGTGACAGTATCAAGAGGGTGTGATTGAATAGTGTGTGTTAGTATATTGGTACAAGATAGTATCTGTAATTTATATTTATAAAAGGAGTTAAAATAAGTTACGGTTTCTTTTATTTTTTTCAGTTGGGGTTGAATGCTTATGCTTTCATAGTAACAAATAATGGTTACGTTTTAACACATCCCGATCTTCGACCAGTGGTATGTTGCATTTTTTCTATTGTGTATTTTTTTGTCAATCTCTTTTTCATGATTATTTAATATATACTTACAAACAGATTCTTCCGTGAGAAAATGTAAATCTTATCCAAGCTTGAAATGGGTTTAAAGAAAGTGTGCAAAACTGTAATGAAAATGAATTACAAAATAATTAAATATTCCTTATAATTTGATAACTTGAGCTTTTTTGGAAAATCTATGTTTTTATTAATAATATTTAATTAAAAAAAAAAAATTTATCTGGTTTTGATCATATTCAGATTAAGTAGTATTGTTATGAGGTGCAGTTCAAAAATTAGGGCCAAGCAGTAACAAAATTTGAACAGTTGAAAAATGAAAACTCTATTAATGGTTTTAATTAGTTACATATTTACTCTGTTTTTTTTTCTATATAATCATTTCATTCCAAACAGTTTTGATTTTATGAAACAAGCTTCTTTAAACCTGCTACATAAAGTTCTGCTGCTTGGAATTGATTTCATTTCAAACAGTTTTGATTTTATGAAACAAGCTTCTTTAAACCTGCTACATAAAGTTCTGTTGCTTGGAATTGATTTCATTCCAAACAGTTTTGATTTTATGAAACAAGCTTCTTTAAACCTGATACATAAAGTTCTGCTGCTTGGAATTGTAGCAACTTTTTTACTGAGATTTTCAACTCTTCATTTTCCTTGAATCATTATTGATACACAACCTAGTTTTTGAGGTATAGAAAGAGATTGTTGTCATTGATCACGAGATCAGGGCTGTAATGGGATCATAAAAAATCTCCCCTCTGAATTTTTGAATTGTTTCTGTTGAGCATGCAGCCATATGTGGACGTGGACTATCATGGAAAAGAACAATTCCTGATCTTAGCAATCTCCGTTGTCGGTTTTGGATGGCATGATGCAGTTCAGAATGTGTTTCACAATAGAATTGTGATGTGATGGATGTTTCAGGTTCCATGAAATAAATCAAAAGCACAGTCTTTTGGTCCCAAAACACAGTTGCCATGAGTTTGTTTGAATTTTTTTTTGTTTAGGTGAACTGGAATGATGCCACTGCATGAATTGTTGTTTTGTCTCAGCATTGATGTATAAAATTCACATTTCATCACCAGTGGCAAGTTGAGAAAAAAAATTGTCTCCCTCATGGTTAAAGCAGTCATTAAAAGCATGTGCAGATATCAAAATGTCATTCTGTGATCTTTCTGAGCACTTGTCAACATTTTTGATAGCCTAATGTCAATCATAATTCTCAATAATGTTGTCTTTGAAACCTCTGGAAATTCTAAAGAAAGATTGCTAATTTTAAAGTGACAGATTCTCATTTTTGCATACACACGTTCAATGAGATTGTCAGTCCAGACACACTAGACCTGCCATCTTATATCTTTGTCATGAACGTTTGAACAGCATTCCTTAAATTCATGACACTTTTGTCTCACTTTTTACAGTAGGCCCATACATTTCACATAATTGATGGTGAATTTCAGCAGCATTATGTCCTCTTGTGTTTAGATTTAAATTTGATCGAATTTTACAACCAGCGGGATTTTTTTATTACTTCATTCATTTCAACACACCATCTCACAAAGGCAAACAATGAACTGTTGCAATGTGGCGGTTACATGATCAACAGACTACCTAAATTTACTGTGCATGTGCAAACTAATTAGTGTTGCCGATTATAACTCATTAAGCCTTACTTTTGAACTGCACCTTGTACTACATTAATGATTAGAAATCAGAACTTTTCTGTTTTAAAGTTATAAGTTACAATTCAAAACCAGTTTTGAAGATTGTTTAAGAACTAAAAGAAAAATGTATTTTCAACTGTGATTTCTGTTTTATTACTCTATTTAGGTAATTAATTTATTATTATCTGAATAATTAAAAAAATATTTATACAGACAGTTATGTATTGAGGTGTTCTTTATTACACTGATGTAAATTGTAAATTAAAGTTGGTGAATCCTATGGGATTCTTAATTTGTTTTCTGATTTTCTTTATTAAATTTTTAATAATTTCACTCTTAACACCAATATTTTTTTAACCTCAGTCCATTGTTCTTCGCTTTTTAAGATCAAACACTTTAACTACAACATTGTAACTCCAGCTGCTCCTAATTTCTCTGAAAATGTCAATTTACTCACTCAAACATTGTAAGATCGAAAATAAATAGTGTTATCACCATCAACTAAACATTTAACTATTTTTTTTCAATAAAATAAATATATGCTGACTTAATAAAATTTAATTTTTTGAAACGAAGCTGTTTGTTCATTGGAATATTATGTATTAGCATATGATGTATATTTCCATTCCAATATTTTTATTTATTTATTTAATTAATGATTAAATTAACTGACACATTAATTATTATTGTAAATAGTATTTGTTCAGTTTCAGGGCATTTTAAAACCTAGCTATAATAGTGTTGACATGACTGATGTAGAGCTGATGGATGATAATAGCTATGCAAGGGAGTTCAGCCCTGAACTTTTGAAGGTTTGTGATTTTGTTTTTTAAAACAGTTAATTGCTGCAAGTTAACTCAGTCTGATATTGTTGACTAGGAGCTAAATATTTTTTCTTTTCTGTTTAGCCTTCGGAACTATGGTAAGGTATTACTTCAGAGGATGAATGAATATGTATGAATGTGAATGAAGTGTAGGTCTTGTACAATCTCAAAATCTCATTCAAATCTCTAGGATTTGAACTTAGAACTCTCGATGTTGAAATCAGCTGATCTGCAATGTCGCGCTGGTCTAGTGGATAATGCGACATCGCAAATCAGCTGATTTCGAAGTCTAGTTCAAATCCTAGTAAAGGTAGTAAATTCTTATACGGATTTCAATATTAGATCGTGGATACCGGTGTTCTTTGGTGGTTGGGTTTCAATTAACTACATTTCTCAGGATTGGTCTACCTTTTTTTTTTTTTTTTTGTTTAACCTCCAGAACCACAATTAAGTATATCTTCAGAGGGATGAAATGAATGAATTGTATTGTGTGTGAAAAATGCCATGCCTGACCGGGGGATTGGTCGACCTGAGATTATACAAGTCTGCACTTCATTCACATTCATACATATCATCCTCATTCATCCTCTGACGTAATGCCTTATGGTAGCTCCGGAGGCTAAACAGAAAAAGAGAGAGGAGCTAAATACAGCTGAACAACTTTTGTTTTGTTTTAAGAAACTTTATTTTTTTAAAGATTACAGATTTATTGGAATTCATTTGAACAGTATCCAAGCAAATAAGCATTAAAATAAAAAACTTTTATACACATTAGCGTAGGAAAAGGAAATGAAAGAATTATGGTTGTGTCAGAATGAAATGAGTAACAATTTCATATTAATAATTGTTGCGGTTAATCAGATTTTGCCAGAACACTTTTTTTATCTTTAGAAACAGCAAGATCAGTTGTCTACCATTTGTACTCTGGCACATTATTAAGCTTTTTATCATATTTCTTCAAGTAATTTTAGTTGCCTGAAGAGTGATTATCATTGCCATTTTTCTGCTTGACAGAGCCACTAGAAAAGATGGCATCTCCTGAATGGAAAGCTTTCTGCGATTTACAGTTTCCTAAATATGAATTTGTGGTTACAGTTCTAAGTGCGTTTTGTAGAAAGTAGTATTTATAGTATAGAACAGTTCACTTAAATTACCCTTCTTGAAAATAGGGAATTTATAACTGGTTTTAAAATTTTCTCGCATAACCGTACAGTGGTTATGCAAATTTTGTTATTCACCATATTTTGTTATTCATGCACTATAATTTTTTAAGATAACATTCAGTTGCATTTTTTAAATTCTCTGTTTGTATCTGGGGCTTTCGTAAATATTTGCAATTATGTATTTGGATTTTTATTTGCCAATGTTTACTAAGAATATTAACTCTGAAGCAAAGTTATTGATAAGAGTTGGCATTGCATTTTTCTGGATTAATTGCATACATTACAGATTTAGTAGATCTCTAAACAGAATAAGTAACATACATATTTTCTCAAAATCATCATGTAGGTTCTTTAACATGCATGTCACAGTTCACTGTGGCATGTAGGAAAACTGCACATGCTGACATGTAGGTCCCTTAACACCACTATCGGCTGTAGTTTTCCTGCCCCAAATCTGCTTTTCAGTTCATTTATACAATTCATTCTCTTTCTTTAATTTTTTGTCTATCAGCTTAATCTCTTCGCTCCTTCTTTCTCTTCAACTGTTCCTTCAAAGCTCATGTTAATAATCTTTTCTCTTGTGTTGAATCCAATTTCTTTTTCATATATAGAAGTACAATGATCTCAATAATTCTGCTAAACACCTTATTTATAGGGTGGTGTATTGCTGTGCACATAGGCTGTCAGCTGGCTTATCATACTGTTAACTATCCTGAAAACATCTTATCAATTATCAAATATCTAGCTCAATCTATTTACTTACTTGCTGTTTTTTAAACAAAATTTATTGTTTTTTTTAATTTAAATAACTCATCTGCTGTTTTTGCAATTTGTTAATGTAATTATTATTACTTATTATAATTACTTACATAAATAGTTTATTACTATTACTTTAATCTAATTACCTTGCATGTATGAGATATCTGTCAGATTTCTTCAAAACCATTTAATTATTCTTACTACTAGACATATAAATGTCACTATCACTATCTCTAATTATAATGGATTCTTGTGATTATTACTCATTCTCAATGTCTATCATGTGATCACATTTCAGTACCCAGTCCTCTGCTCCCATTAAATTGGTTTGTTCCTTAAACAGAGTTTTCTCTTTCAATAATAAATTCCATATTTTGATTGTAAATGTATTGTTTTACTTCTGCCCATATCATTTCTGTTGGGTTTAAATCTGGATGATAGGGAGGCAGACGTAATACATTATGTCCTTCTTTTTGTAACATGTCATCCAAAAGGTAGCACGCGAATCTCTGTTTGTTTGACTTTATTATTTCATGTAATTGCGGTTTAAGGAAGCTCTCACAAAATTCTCTTCCTTTTTGTTTAAGCCAAGATACCATTTCATTTTTGGTCCTGTTAGATGTCTGTGACTTTTCAGTTAAAATATTGTGGTAAGAGGCATCAGTTATGAGAACACTTCTTGATTCTTTAGGAAGGTTAGATAATAATTTTTCGCTGATCCATTTCATATAATTACTGTTGTTCTTTGGTTGCGGTAATCTCCTTAACTGTGACTAGCCTGTCACATAGTGAGAAAGTTAGGAACAAATCCTCTTTCTCCTCCATCATGGATAATGATCAAATCCCTTATAGATTGGTTTTTGAAGGAATTTCCTGAGCAGTCTCCCGAGGACTTGCCGGTAACATCATTACTAAGGACGTAAATTTCGTCCATGTAATCAGTATCATAGCCGGATTCACTGTAATATTTTATGGCCTGCAAAATTCTTTTGTCCCATATATCACTCCTTTCCACCAACACAGAACGATTATATTGGGTTTTTCATCACTTAAAAACCGAAATCTTTTAATATAATTCCATTACTCCTTTCACTACCATTAAAGTCAATCCTACCTTTTAGTACTGTGTACAGTAACTTGGCTGTCAGAAGATGATTTACTATCATTTGAAAGTTATACATCAATCACCGAATATCACATCAAAATTGTCCAGCCCAGGTATTAACCTTGATTTTTCCCAGCACTTGATAGGGGTTATGAATGACTGAAAAAAAATTATTATGAAACACTTGATTGTCTGAACCCAGAGAAATGGAATTGGAAACATTTTTTTCAAATTCATTTTTAGTTTTCATAATTAGTTGGGTCGAAATGGTAGTGATTAAACAGATTAAACGAAACGGTAGTGATTAGCTCAATCTACTAATCATTTCTGTTTATTAGATCTTGAGCTTTTGTTAGTGGGATCATTGCGGCATTTGTTGATGCATCTTCTTTTCATAAAGTTATGTACCCTCCAAACGATTTTCCTTATCTGACTATGAAGTTTTGATATAAAATAAACGTCGTTCTTGGTTATTGGATGATAACAAATATTTAATTTTAAAGAATATTTAGGTAAACTAACACTTGCGAAAGACACCAAAATTAACACATTCACATGCATGTACATTAATATATGGTATATACATTACTATATGGTTTAAACAAAACAGGAACATGAAATTATTGTGCAAATGTGCTGTGTGCTGAATATTCTCACAAGACTGAGCTGAATAAAGTGTAATGCCATCATCATAACATGAATATTCAGCATTTCGCATATAAAATTTGCATGACTTATAAATAAAATTAATAACCAATTCATACTGTTGTCAGATAATATGTAAAACTTGTCATTGCTTAAGATGATCTCATTTTATTGTTTTGAAATGTATAAAGTAATTAGGATGTGTTTAGACTACGAACAGTAGTCGTTTGTAAAAATGAAGTGTAAATTATTAATATTTATAATTAGTATTTTTAAATATATAAGTTGTAACAATTCTGACAATGTACTGCATACTATGTAAATATACGGAGCTATAAGAGATGTTTTCATAAAGGAATGACTTATCTAACTGTTCTACCTGTCCTATTATTCTATCTCTCTCACATGCAATATGCACAGCTATACACCACCTGCTGCACTTGTCTTAATCACACCATCTTTCTCCACATCTGCATCTTTTCTTTTCTTTGCACCTTTCTCTTCTCTGCACCTTTTCTTTTTTCTTTGCTAATAAAAATGTTTTTTATCTGTACAAAAAATACTTCACATAACGATGTTTAATTCAGCTCTGAACTCATAATATTACAAAAGTTCTTGTTAAGGGCTCTTTTGGTCTTGCTATTCTTTTTTTGATAAGACTTTCTCTGAAGAAGGACATAAGTCCCTTTTCAGGGTAGAGTTTAGGAACTCAAATCTGGAAATGAGATATACCTTATTTCAGTTAAATTCTGATTGGAAATTACTATTAAATTACAATCTACTTTTTATTTATTTTTTATTTAGTATTTTTTTTTAATAATATGTATTTATTTTTTTTTTGTTACAGCTACGCCATGATATTATAATGCAAAAGAGTGATCAGATGACTCTTAAAGTTAAATATCATTTTGATGGGATGGTATGTATTTACAATCAATCTACAGTGATTACAAACTTTAGACATGCTTAGTCTATATTTATGATCTTATTATACAGAATATATCAAGAAGTTCTTTAGGACTTTTAAAACCTATTCTACTCCTGAAAATAATGTAAAAAGTTCATTTGTCCTAAAATGCTTCGTTTGCGAGTTATGGCTAGATTTCACTTGGATTTCAGCTGCTCTAGTGAAGTGAAGTCTTATTGAAATTTTTAGAACATTAATTAAGGAGCAAAATTAGTGATTTCTTATGGTTTTTGACTTGAAAAGTTGAATAAAATAGGTTCTAGAACCGTATCTAGAGTAGTTTTTGAGAAATCATGGGTGAAATCCAATAGATTGGAGTAAAAAAAACCCTGCATTTTATTTTGATGTACAATATGTTTTTTAAATGAGTAATAAACAAAATGTTTATTATATACATAAAATGTTTATAGAGAATTTAATTCTGAACAAAATGGTCTAAGATAAGTTGAATAAAACAAAGATAACTTTGAAAAATTTGAATTTTGTTTAGAAACAGTACACTAGACCAAAGTGCATTATACGTACTTATTTATTATTTGTTCAGAAATGAACCTGCCATTTTCAACACATTTTTTGGTACACTTCTGTACTGCTTTTGCTATTCTTTTTAGTTCTTCAGGGCTGTCCTTATGTTGTTCAGATATATCCATAATATGGAGAATTAATTCCTCAAAATTATATATTTTTGTTTTGTTTACAATATATTCCATCCATTCCCAGACGTAAAAATCTAAAGGCATTAGATTAGGTGATCTTGGTTGTCAGGAATATGGATGATTGATCCATTTCTCAGGGTGATGATTTAAGTGAGTGGAAATGGGACAAGAGATGCGGGGAGGCATGTTATCATGCTGTAAGTATACTTTGCCATCTCAGCGCTAGAGGAACATCCTCAAGCAGCTGCAGAAATTATTTTTGAAGAAATTGCAAGTAGACCTCAGCATTTAAGTGGCCAGGTAATGTAAACAGTCCAAACAGATGATTTTGAAGAAGGTTGCACCATACACTGATGCTAAATTGGTGTTTGTTGAAAGTAGCCTTCCATTGTTTCATGATAATTTACTTCTGCCCTTGTATGGTCATTCCAGAGGTTGTTGATGCCATTTCAAGTGAAATTTGCTTGTAAAGTTGTCGATTTGTTTTCCACCAGTTGCAGAACTCCAAGCAAAGTGGACCAACTCTTGGATGTAGATGTTGAACTGGTTCTTTATGTTAAGGATAAAACTTGTTTTGTTTAATTGAAATGGGGATCCATTTCCAAACCATTGAAATGGGATCTGTTTATAAAGATGTTGTGTATTGACAACTGGTATATTGGATAGATTTTTTGTACCTGGTATGAATATTAGGTAGTGAACTTGTTCCTGAAGATTACAAAAAGTTGCACTAATTGTTTTGGGATCTGGAATCCTGCAATTCAGAAAACATATTTTATATTCTATTGCAGCAGTAGCATATAAATTCTCACTTTAGCATTATCGTCACACATTACTCAAAATGAATACCTTAATCAGCATATATTCCTCTGTTGTAAATAAATACATATTACTTAAATGGCAAACCAATCACATTCATATTAAAATTCACAGAAAAGTTTTACTAACAATATCACAGTTCACAGTACCTGATGTACTTTATGTACCTTACAGAATGATTTAAACACTAATGCAGTATTGCGAATTTATAATCAGTTACTGTTATTTTATTACCAGCTTTGGAATAATTTTTTAGATAATTTATTATTTCTGTCATTAATAAAAAAAATTTTTTTCCATTTTATTTCCAAGTAATTTTTATTTATTTAATTTAATTTTAAAATTGTGTAATTTCCAGTTTATTTTAAAAACTGTTTTTTCATAACAGCACTTTTTAACAGTGAGTTTTGTTTTTAAAATTTTTCACATCATCCAAAAATAATTTGATTTTTGTTTACAGTAAATAAGTGCTTTTTGTGACCAATGTAGAAATTTACCGTTTCTAAATAAAATTTGAATTTTTCTAACTTTTCTTTGATTTATTCAACTTAACTTACACCATTTTATTCAGAATAAAATCTCTACAAGTTTTTTTTAAAGTTAATATCTATTTATTTCCCTTTTAACAAAGTTTTTTTACCCAAATTTATTTCACCCCAGATTTCTCATAAATTACTCCTGGTCAAAAACTATAAGAAATCACTCATTTTGCCTCCTCAATAATATCATAAAAATTTCAGTACGACCTCATTTCACCTTAATAATGTCATAAAAATGTAAGTATGACCTCATTTCACCAGTGTAGCTGAAATCCAAGGAAAATCTTTCACTAGCTGTACTCAAACAAAGCATTTTAGGACATACGTTTATATTATATGTTCTCCATTATTTTCACAGAGTAGAATAAGTTATGAAAGCCATGGGAGTACTTTGAATGTACTCTGTGTAAAGAGTTTCTTGTAATATTATGTAGCCTTTTGTAACATTAGTTAAAATTTGTTTTTGTTTATTAATTATTGATTTTTCTCTTTGGATTGAAAAATTACATATGAAATACATGTTAAAGTAGTTAAATTAATTTAGAACTAAACGGTTACTGAATGTTGTTTTTGTTGTTTTTTTTGTGATATTTACAGATTAATGTGCTACATTTAGTTGTAATTTTTATACTGACGATGGATGACAGTAAGTTATGTACACTGTTCTTTTCATGATAAACTACTTTTTTGTTTCTGCTAATATTCTATTTTTGAATAAATTAAGGGAGGAGAAGTTTTTCTTCAAGTTTATGATGATGATGATGATTACCATACTTGTTGAATAGAATAAAAATACGGTTTGGAAGTTAAATTAGACTTTGTAGAGAAATCTAAGATAATTGACTATAAGCAAAGCTTTTTGATTTTAAGTTGAACTGTTTACAATAAGGTTTATTATTTTTTAGTTTTTAGTTATTCAGGGTGATTTATGAAGAATGTAACAAATTTTAAGGGCCTCTTCTACTGGTAAAAGTAAAGAAGAAAGCTCGTATTAATATAGGTTAGTAAATACTTCATTAGTGAATGTCAGCTGGTAAAAGATTTCACCCTGATTTTTGTGTCTTCTGTAAAAATTAGCCAGAGTAATTCTTGGATTGAATTAAGGGGTAAATTTAGTGGTTTTCATATGAAATTTGAAAGACTGAAAAAAAAAAACTGTTCTGGACTGTTTTTGAGAAATCTAGAATAAAAACAAAAGATAGACGGGTTTTTCAACCCTAATTTTTTGTTTTTTTGACACTATCTAATGAGGTGTTTTCTAAAACTATGTTTATATTTTAACTTTCATTTTAATTTTTACGTAGAGCATGAACTGAACGTTTGGTATGTTTTTTGTGAATCTGTGTAAAATTTTGCGTATTAAAAAAAAAAAATTGTTTATTATTATATCTTGGTAGGAACAAAATTAAAAAAAAAGGTTAAAAATTAATTTTGTTTTATATAAATTATTTTGAGTGTTTTATTTCTGTATCTGTTTCATTTTTACTTATTCTGTCTTCATATCCACTATGATTATTTAACAATAGAATCTACCTTTAGTTATAGATTCTTGTTTCTTGTAAATGTTCTTGAGTATTTTGTTGTAATATTGTATTGAGGAATGCTTAATATGAAGTGGTTTTAACTTCTGAGCCCTC